>JAMZAV010012894.1:0-17279 GCA_024449915.1 Sweltsa coloradensis | reverse complement strand
CCCCTAAATTAAAAAAATTTTGTATGGGGGTTAGCCTTTGTGATTTTTTGGCAAAAAACATCAACGCACACAGGCATTTCTACTACTGCCCCACACTACTCTAGGTTATTTGTAATGATTGATAGTGCAGTTCCGTTTTGGTTCATAAAAGAGAAAAAAAAACTGCACCAAAATTTTGCTCAAATTTAAAAAAATTTCGTAAATTGTAAATTTTTCTTTGATTTGACAATAATTGGTTTTTGTCAATGGTAGCTCCTTGTTAATAATTTTAAGAAAATGTTGTTTTTGAGACGGCCCCTAAATTAAAAAAATTTGTAAGGGGTTAGTTGTAAATTTTTTTGGCGAAAACATCAACTGCACGACGGGAATTCTACTACTGCCCACGTTTACTCTTGGTAGTTGTAATGTTGAAGTGACATTTTCCCGTTTTGGTTCATAAAGAAAAAAAAAACTGCACCAAAGATTCGCTAAAAGTTAAAAAAATTTCCCGTAAATCTGTAAATTTTTTTTCCGTTTTGACATTAAATTGGTTTTTTGTAAATGGGGGGCATCCCTTGTTAATAATTTTGAAGAAAGTTGTTTTTGAGACGACCCTAAATTAAAAAAATTTTGGAAAAGGGGGTTCCCTTTTTGTGATTTTTTGGGCGAAAACATCAATGCACGACAGGGCATTTTTTACTACTGCCCCATCTCTCTAGGGGTTGTTTAATAGGTAGTGACAGTTCCCTTTGGTTCTAAAAAGTAAAAAAACTGCACCCAAAAGATTCTGTCAAATTTAAAAAAATTTTGTAAATCTGTTATTTCTTTCCGTTTGACAAAAATTGGTTTTTTGTAAATGGGAGGCCCCCTTGTTAATTTTTTTGAAAAATGTTGTTTTTGAGACAGCCCCAAAATTTAAAAAATTTGAAAAGGGGTTACCCTTTTTGTTTTTTTTGGGGGGGGCGAACATAAACTCCCCAAAACAGGGTAATTTCACTATCCCCACTCTACTCTATGGTTATTTAAATGATTGATGTGAATTTCCCCGTTTTTTTCATAAGAGTAAAAAAACGCACCCGAAGATTTGCTAAAAGTTAATAAATTTCCCTAAATCTGTAAATTTTTTCCGTTTTGACAAAAAATTTTTTTATTTGTCAATGGGGGACCCCCTTTGTTAAAAATTTTTAAAAAAATGTTGATTTTGAGACGGCCCTAAATTAAAAAATTTGGAAAGGGGTTACCCTTTGTGATTTTTTGGCGAAAACATCAACTGCACGACAGGGATTTCTACTACTCCCCCACATCACTTAGGTTAGTTGTAATGATGTAGTGACAGTTCCCTTTTTGGGTTTCATAAAAGAGAAAAAAAAAACTGCCCCCAAGATTCTGCTAAAAAGTTAAATAAACTTCTGTAATATTCAATTTCTTTCCGATTTGACAATAAATTGGTTTTTTGGGCAATGGGGCTCCTTGTTAATAATTTTGAAGAAAATGTTGATTTTTGAGACGGACCCTAAATTTAAAAAATTTGTAAAGGGGTTCCCTTTGTGATTTTTTTGGCGAAAACATAAACTGCACGACAGGGTATTATACTCCCCACGTCTACTCTATGGTTAGTTGAAATGATTATAGTAATTTCCCTTTTTGGGTTTCAAAAAAGAAAAAAAAAACTGCACCCGAAATTCTGCTAAAATTTAAAAATAAACTTCCAAAAATCTGGTAAATTTTCTTTTCGTTTTGACAATGAATTGGTTTTTTGTCATTGGAGGACTCCCTTGTTAAAAATTTTGAAGAAAATGTTGTTTTTGAGCCCGGACCCTAATTAAAAAAAATTTGTAAAGGGGGTTGCCTTTTGGGGTTTTTTTGGCGAAAACATCAACTGCACGACAGGGCAATTCTTTAATTTTCTCCCCACGTCTTCCTATTGTTAGTTGTAATAATTGATAGTGACAGTTCCCGTTTTGGTCAAAAAGAGTAAAAAAACTGCACCCGGGAATATTTGCTCAAAGTTAAATAAATTTCCCTAAATCTGTAATTTCTGTTCGTTTTGACAATAAAGGGTTTTTTTGTAAAATGGGGGGAAAACCCCTTTGTTAATATTTTTAAAAAAATATTGATTTTAAGACGGACCCTAAATTAAAAAATTTGAAAAGGGGATGCTTTGGAATTTTTTGGGGGGAAAAATCACTGCACGACAGGGAAATTCACTACTCCCCCACGTCTACTTTATTGTCATTTGTAATGATTGATAGTGACATTTTCCCTTTTTTGGTTCAAAAAAAGAGAAAAAAAAAACTGAAACCCAAAGATTCTCCCAAAAGTTAAATAAAATTTCCCGAAAAATCTGAAATTTCTTTCCGATTTGAAAATAAATTGGTTTATTTGTAAATGGGGGGACTCCCGGGGTTAATTTTTGAAGAAAATTTTGATTTTGAGACGGACCCTTAATTAACAAATTTGTAAAGGGGTTAGCCTTTTGTTTTTTGTGGCAAAAAACATCACTCACGACAGGGTAATTCTACTCTGCCCCGTCTACTCTATGGTTAGTTGTAATTTTGATGTGACTTCCCTTTTTGGTTCATAAAAGAAAAAAAAACTGCACCCGAAGATTCTGCTCAAAGTTAAATAAATTTCCGTAAATCTGTAAATTTCTGTTCGATTTGACAATGAATTTGGGTTTTCTGTAAAGGGGAGGAACCCCCTTTTTAAATTTTGAAAAAAAATTTTGTTTTTGGGAGGGACCCAAAATTAACAAATTTGTAAAGGGGGATACCCTTTGTGATTTTTTGGCGAAAACTCAACTGCAGACAGGGCAATTCTACTACTGCCCCGTCTACTCTAGGGTTAGTTGAATGATTGTGTGACAGTTCCCGTTTTGTTTTTAAAAAGAGTAAAAAACTGCACCCAAGTTTTTCGCTCAAATTAAATAAACTTCCGTAAATCTTAAATTTTTTCCGATTTGCTATAAATTGGTGATTTGTCAATGGGGGGGACCCCCCTTTTTTAATATTTTCAAAAAAATGTTGATTTTGAGACGGACCTTAAATTAAAAATTTTTTGAAAAGGGGGTTACCCTTTGTTTTTTTTTTGGCGAAAACATCAACTGCACGACGGGGCTTTTTCTACTACTCCCCCCCTCAGTCTAGGGAAAGTTGTAATGATTGTAGTGACGTTCCCTTTTTTGGGTTCAAAAAAGAGAAAAAAAAGCCCCGAAGATTCTGCTCAAAGTTAAATAAACTTCTGTAAATCTGTAAATTTCTTTCCGATTTGAAAATAATTGGGTTATTTTAAATGGTGGGCCCCCTTTTTTAAAAATTTTAAAAGAAAATTTGTTTTAGAGCGGACCAAAAATTAAAAAATTTTGAAAGGGGTTGCGCTTTTGTGAATTTTTTGGGCAAAAACCCAAAAATTTCACGACAGGGCAATTCTACTACTGCCCACGTCTACTCTATGGTTGTTGTAATGATTGATAGTGACAGTTCCCTTTTTGGTTCTAAAAAATAAAAAACTGCACCCAAAAGTTTCTGCTCAAATTTAAAATTAATTCCAAATCTACAATTTTTTTTCCGATTTGACAAAAAATTGGTTTTTTGTAATGGGAGGACCCTTGTTAAAAATTTTTTAAAGAAAATGTTGATTTTGAGACGGACGTAAATTAACAAATTTAAAAAGGGTTAGCCTTTGTGATTTCGGGGCGAAACTCACTGCATGACAGGGCATTTCTACTACTGCCCACATCATCTAGGGTTTTAGTTTAATGATTGATATACAGTTCCCCGTTTTGGTTCATAAAAGAGTAAAAAAACGCACCCGAAGATTTGTAAATTAAAATAAATTTCTTAAATCTGTAAATTTTTTTTCCCGATTTGACAAAATTTTTGGTTATTTGTCAATGGGGGGGACCCCCTTGTTAAAAATTTTGAAGAAAATTTTTGATTTTGAGAGGGACCCTAATTAAAAAATTTTGTAAAGGGGTTACCCTTTGGATTTTTTTGGGAAACATCAACTGCACACGGGTGTTCTACACTCCCCCCGTCTTCTCTAGGTTAGTTGTATGATTGATAGTGACATTCCCTTTTGGTTCATAAAAGAGTAAAAAAACTGCCCCGACGTTTCTGCTAAAAGTTAAATAAATTTCCGTAAATCTGTAAATTTTCTTTCCGATTTGACAATAAATTGGTTATTTGTCAAGGGAGGCTCCCTTTTAATAATTTTGAAAAAAATGTTGTTTTTTGGGACGGGCCCCTAAATTAAAAAATTTGGAAAGGGGGTTACCCTTTTGTGATTTTTTGGGGCAAAAACATCAACTGCACGACAGGGCTTTTCTACTACTGCCCACATCTACCTATGGTTATTGTAATGATTGTAGTACATTTTCCCTTTTTGGTTATAAAAGAAAAAAAAACTGCCCCGAAGATTCTGCTAAAATTTAAAATAACTTCTGAAAATTGTCTTTTCTTTCCGATTTGACAAAAAATTTGGTTATTTGTCAATGGAGGACCCCCTTTTTAAAATTTTGAAAAAAAATGTTGTTTTGAGACGGCCCCAAAAATTAAAAAATTTGTAAAGGGGGTTAGCCTTTGGTTTTTTTTGGGAAACATCAACTGCACGACAGGGTAATTTACTACTGCCCACGTCACCTAGGTTGTTGTAATGTTTGATAGTGACAGTTCCCTTTTTGGGTTTCCAAAAAGTTTAAAAAAACTGCACCCGAAGTTTCTGCTCAAAGTTAAATAAATTCCCGAAATCTGTAAATTTTTCTGTTCGTTTTGACAACAAATTTGGTTTTTTGTCAATGGGAGGAATCCCTTTTTAAATAATTTTAAGAAAATGTTGATTTTGAGAGGGACCCTAAAAAAACAAATTTGTAAGGGTTCCTTTGTTTTTTTTTTGGGCAAAAAACTAAACTGCCGACAGGGTCATTCTCTACTCCCCACTCTACTCTATGGTTATTTGTAATGATTGATAGTGACATTTCCCCTTTTGGGGTTCAAAAAAGAGTAAAAAAACTCACCCGAAGATTCTGCTCAAATTTAAAATAAACTTCCTAAATCGTCATTTCTGTTCGTTTTGACAAAAATTTGGGTTTTTTGTAAATGGGAGGAATCCCTTGTTAATAATTTTTTGAAGAAATGTTGATTGAGACGGACCCTAAATTAACAAATTTGTAAAGGGGGTTAGCCTTTGTGTTTTTTTTGGGGGGGGAAAAACTCAACTGCACCAGGGCATTCTACTACTGCCCCAATCTACTCTTTTGTTGTTGTAATGTTTGATATGCAGTTCCCTTTTTGGGGTTCATAAAGATAAAAAAACTGCACCCGAAGTTTGCTCAAAGTTAAATAAACTTCCGTAAATCTTCCCTTTTTCTTTCCGATTTGACAATAAATTGGTTTATTTGTCAAAAAGTGACTCTTTTTTAATTTTTTTTGAAGAAAATGTTATTTTGAGCGGCCCCAAAATTAACAAATTGAAAGGGGGGTTACCCTTTTTGTGATTTTTTTGGCAAAAACTAAACTGCCGACAGGGAAATTCTACTACGGGCCCACGTCTACTCTATGGTTGTTGTAATGATTGAATGCAGTTCCCTTTTTGGTTCTAAAAGAAAAAAAAAACGCACCCAAAGATTCTGCTCAAAGTTAAATAAATTTCCGAAAATCTGTAAATTTTTCTTTTCGTTTTGACAATAAAATTGGTTTTCTGTCAATGGGAGGAATCCTTGTTAATAATTTGAAAAATGTTGATTTGAGAGGGACCCAAAATTAACAATTTGTAAGGGGATAGCCTTTGTGTTTTTTTTTGGCGAAAACATCAACTGCCGACAGGGCAATTCTACTACTGCCCACGTCTACTCTAGGGTTTAGTTGTAATGATTGATAGTGACAGTTCCCGTTTTGGTTTTTAAAAGAGTAAAAAAAACTCACCCAAAATTCTGCTAAAAAGTTAAAAAATTTCCCTAAATCTTCAATTTTTTTCCGTTTTTGACTTTATAAATTGGTTTTCTGTAAAAGGGGAGGAATCCCTTTTTTAATAATTATAAAGAAAATGTTGTTTTTGAGAGGGACCCAAAATTAACAAATTTGTAAAGGGGATAGCCTTTGTGTTTTTTTTGGCCCCGAAAACATAAACTGCACGACAGGGAAATTTTCTACTACTCCCCACGTCTATCTATGTTAGTTGAAATGATTGATAGTGAATTTTCCCCCTTTTTTGGTTCTTAAAAGAGAAAAAAAATGCCCCCGAAGATTCTGCTCAAAGTTAAAAAAATTTCCCGTAAATCTTTGTCAATTTTTTTCCGATTTGACTATAAATTGGTGTTTTAAATGGGAGGACTCCCTTTTTAAATAATTTTGAAGAAAATGTTGTTTTTTGAGACGGACCCTAAATTAAAAAATTTTGAAAAGGGGGTTTAGCCTTTGTGTTTTTTTTTGGCAAAAACTAAACTGCACGACAGGGAAATTCTACTCTCCCCACGTCTACTCTAGGTTAGTTGAAATGTTTGATAGGACAGTTCCCTTTTTGGGTTCATAAAAGAGTAAAAAAACTGCCCCAAAGATTCGCTAAAAGTTAAAAAAATTTTCCTAAATCTGTCCCAATTTCTTTCCATTTGAAAAATAAATTGGTTATTTGTCAATGGGGGCTCCCTTTTGGTTAAAAATTTTGAAAGAAAATTTGATTTTGAGAGGCCCCTAAATTAACAAATTTGGGAAAAGGGGGGTTTAGCCTTTTTTTTTTTTGGGCGAAAACATCAACTGCACGACGGGATTTTACTACTGCCGAATCTACTCTATGGTTGTTGTAATGATTGATGTGATGTTTTTTAATTTTCCAAGAAATAAATAATGTAGAGTAAAGTAAAATGTTATTTTCCACAAAAAACAAAAGGGCACGTATTAAACGGATCCCAGGACCAAAAGAAACAATAAAAAAATTTATTTTTTAAAAGTCAAAAGACAGAAATCTATCATGCCTCCTAGAGAAAAAATGAAAAAAATAGCAAACAAATTTTGAAATACTGTAGGCCAAACATTCCGCCCACCTTTACACATACAATTTAACATAACATAACAAATTAGAAAGAACAAAAGGGGAAGGAGTTTAAATTCCATCAAAGGTAAGCAGGTGCTTAACAAAAGGGCGTTGCAGAACTCCACCCGGTCTTCACGTGGCGGACCTCACCAACCGTCAGAACCAGGGTGAGTATTCAAGATCGGCCCAAATTTTTCCCCTGAAGAGGGGGGGCCTCTCGTCTTGAGAGGGACCATAACCCAGGGGATTTGGCTTGCGTAACCACCACTTGGGGCGTTGTTTAAGTCGAAAAGGTACCCGGGACCCAAAGACCCAGAAGTGCGAGTGTATTTGGGGCAGCTTCCACCTTGGAAACTGGGTTTAACCTTTAGGGAACATCAAGTCAGGTTCGGGAACGGGTAAAAGGGAATCACCGTTAGGAAAAGGCCGGGTGTTAGAACTGAAGATCATTGGATCGTTGGGAAATGGCAGTAAGGACGAGAATTGAGGCAGGCTTCAAATTTGAAGGATGGTGCACATCTCTTCAAAGTTTAGTGTGGGACTTCCTACAATTACGGGGAAAGGATTTCATCGACTTGACTCCTGCTTCCCAAAGTCCTCCTTGGGGAGGAGCCGGGGGATTAAAATCCCGTGTACCTTGATCTGCAGTGTCCCCCCACTGCCCCTTGATGATCTTTAGTCTTAATGAGCTCGAGGAACCTCGAAGTTCCCGAGCGGCTCCCACAAAATTAGTTCCGCAATCGCTGTACTATCGAGCGGCTTGCCACGCGAGAGACAAATGTTTTTTAAAATTTCTATAAAAACAGGGGTTGAAAGGTCGCTTACAGCTCCCAAAATGGATAGCCTTTTTGGGGAAGCAAATGAAAGGGGGACATACCCCCTTTTAGTTATACGGCTTCTACCCTTCATATTCCGTAAAGGGAAAGGGCCGGGGGTATCCACACCCCCAAAGAGAAAAGGACGGCTGGACGTATCTGCTCTGGGGAATTGACCCCTCAATTTATTGGGAAATTGCTTCTTATGCCGATGAACGTTACACATTTTTTAAAGTGAATCAATGTGTCTCTACCCCAATGATCCAGAACCGTTGCTGAAATTTGTCCCGCACCAAAGAGGGGCCCGCATGAAGGTTTTTTTAGGGGCCGTGGATCACTATCAAATTTTTGAGTCGGTGACGATGAGGGGAAGGGGGGGTTTTTGGTCTTTAGAAACTTGGCATTTTGTAGACGGGCCCACCCTGAGTAAACCGTTGCCATCGAGAATGGGTTCAAGGATAACAGGGGCTCTTGGCGGGGAACGGTTTTCCTCCCTTTCAAACCCGTATTTCTGTGTCGAATTCTTCCTTTTTTACAGCGAGCGTAGCATTTGCTAGCTTGCGTTGCGAGTGTAGCGTAGCGTAGCGTTGCGTAGCGTTGCGTAGCGTAGCGTAGCTTTGCGTTGCGTAGCGTAGCATAGCATAGCGTAGCGTTGCGTTGCGTTGTGTAGCGTAGGTTGCGTAGCGTGCAATAGGTACATTGCGTAGCGTTGCGTAGCGTAGCGAAGGGAGCTTGCGTAGCGTAGCGTAGGGGGTTGTGTTGGTAGCTTTGCGTAGCGTTTTTGCATTCTGCTATTTTCAAAGATCGCATCTCTCCAGTTCCAAACGAGGAATGGAGACCCGTCGTACGGTGACACCTTTGTTTTACGAGCCCCTAGTTGAAACCCGACATACCATCTGAGTACATAGTGCCAGGTAGACTACAGCACAATGCACTCAGAGGCTCACACAAGCATACCAATTTTACATTTTTGGCTGGGTGCTTGATGCATCGATTAAATTTGAGCTTTTAGAGGGGAAGATCTTCGCATATTGTCTCCACGCATTGAAATGTTTTTTGAAGCTCATCTCCCATCAAAATTGTCTCCCCAATGATTGAAAAAAATAGCTTGGGATTAAAGGTCACTGGGAAAGCCCTCCCAGGATCAAACACCTTTGCAAGGTAATAGTAAATTTCGTTTGGTGAAACACTCTGGGTAGGGGGTTGATTCAGTAAAGGGGAAATGATCAGCTGCGGATGCCACTGAAGTCCAAATTTTTTTTTCCCATTATTTCACGATGATCAAAGGCATGTTAAATTCTCGCATTATTTCCCGGGAATGCTTCGATAACTTTTTGGGGATTCGTAACCATTTTTTGGAGCTCGAAACCACCCTTGTTCGTTAGTTGAATAAGTTCATTCTAAACTGCAGCCTCGTCAATGGTATCAGACCCGTCTCAGTCGTCGACTAGAAGTCCCTTATCACAAAAAGGGGCTGCCCTTTTGGAAAAAAACCTTTCTTCATCCCTTTCCCGTTGTTGAAAGGGATTTCGTGGCAAGATAAGAAAACAACCCTTTACCATAAGTAAAGTTAAAAGTCTGAAGTCTTTATTGGGTTTACCCGGCTTCGTTTTCCACACTATTCTTTGATAATCGCCCGTGAGTACAACCCCCAATTTGCGATACATTTTGGCGATTCGGGTACTAGAGGGAAGATGTAAGTTCGAAAACCCAAAACAGTATAGGAAAGATATCGCTTGCAGCTTAGGTCCAACCATTGTTTGTCATTCAAGGGGTGCACCCCAAAAAGACTTCGCTGAAGCGTCAAATAAACCCCCCAAATTTGTGGTTGTACGCCTCCTTTGACTGGATGGTGGGAAGTAATACACTTCACTCAAGGGCTTTGGTTAGTTGACTTTGAGGAAAAAAGCTCCCTGGACCCCCGTGACAAATATTCAGACAGAACTCATCTATTGCTGCCTTTTTTCAGGTTGGTATTTCAACCCCACGCTCCCGGGGAAACGAGTCGATGGACCGCCTATTGCGGGGAAACCCAGCCTCGGGGTGTCTTTCCCAAAAGGAAGTTCAACTATAAAACTACCAGAATCGTCTCTCCGGTGAGACTTTTCAAAAAGCTTTTCACACAGCTTCTCTTCTGGGGTAGTAAGTTTGCAGTAGGTATTTTTTCTAGTTCCCAGAATTACGCAAAGTTTGTCCATGTCAACGGGAAAATGCAGTGTTGTTATTGGTGACACTGACTTAGGCCAGTTGCAGTAATGGGACCCGAAAGACCCCTCCACTCTGTTTCCGTGCTATGGGGGAACCAAAGTTTCCTGAACAACGACCCGAGCGCAAATCAAGGGTAAACACTGCTCCGAGAAGAACATCGTACTTCCTGGAATTTGAATGATGGGTCTGCCCAAAATTAGCCATTTAAAATGTGCCAATTTCCCTAATTTGACTTGATTTCTCGGGAGAGTTCCCGTCCTTGGGCAGAACTAAAAACCACGGCAAAAGGGCTCTTCATTTTTGAATGTTTAAGTAAAATTCAAATTTTAGACGCCACGCACTTGCCTACCTAGGGGAGGGCCAAACCCGAGAAACACACCCGAGTCGACTGTGCTCGCAAACCCAAACTTTTTAACCAGTTTTCTGTAACAAAACAGCCTCAATGCTGAATCCAAAAACGCTCGTAATGGTCTGCTTGCACCCTGTTAACCCGCACATTTATTATTGGGGTTTAAACAAACCATTGACGAAAACGATTCCGTTTAAAAAAAGGGGGGAAGGCAGTAGATCCCTGACATGACCTCATCTTGTTGGTCCCCTGAGACTGTTTCATTGAAATGCAGCAGGTGGTGCAGTTTTTGCACATGCGGCAACTACCGGAAGTACAGTCTCTAGCAGTAGTTTTGCCCCCTAAAAAATTGAAACATAATGATTTGCTCTTACAAAAGAAAGACGTCGTGTTTTTCGTTAAAAAAGTGACGACAATTGTGAAGGAAATACTTCCTGCGCACTTGACCATGATGGAAAACCCCCCTTTTCTGAACACCTGAAGGTGAAATCGTTTTCTTTAGGTACGTTGACTTTGTACTATGGGAAGGACCCCTTTTGATTTAAAGGGGGGACCTACCCGCGCAGCGATGCTCGAGCACGGTGCTCAAAGAAATCATTAACTGTTTAAAAATTGTCGGCTCCTTAGTTGTGATGACAGCTCCCTTGCGCCGAGATTCCACTGTCCATCTTTCCAGGGTGTGGGAAAACCCAAACACAGCCCCCAATGTTTGACAGGTTGACCAAAAACTGCCAAGGACCTGGTCATTCCAAAGTTTTGTTAACAACTTGGTAAAGCAACAGCACCCCCTGTTGTAGGGGCAGCTGGAGAACTACGCATTAGAACTCTGTCTAGATTTCCCGCGTATTTTTATCGTGCGTAAAAAATTCCCCCGCTTCGCTGTAATTTCGCTGGGACAGGGGTAGCGGGTAAAAACACAGCCTCAAACCCTTGTAGGGAACACTTAAGATATTGCAGTTTCTCAGCTCCAGACAATTTACTGTTTTGTGTACTCCGCCTCGAGAGATCTCTAAAAGATAGCCAACACTGTAGGCGCCATCAAACGTCGGAACTAAAACTTAGGTAACCTTAAATTTTACTGGGCTAGGCCTACTTGGTGAAAGGGGTTGTCCCCAGCCCGAGGATCGGGTTATAGGTCCAATAATCTAAAACCAATGGCCACCAACCTTTTTAAAAGGCGTTTTAAAATCCGTCTCATCTGCTCGAATTCGGGATCATCTTCCGACGCAGCCTGACGGGGTCAGTAGGGTGTCGCTTTCTTAGAAAATTGAGACTCGTTTTTATGTACCTTTATTGAGATAATAAATCACGGGGTCTCACGTTGTTGATGGTGTTTTAAGACGAGTCACATTACACGAGAACACGTTTTTCCCGCAGGAGTTGACCTTGCAGGAGAAAAAAGGGGTAAAAAACCCGCTTCACAAAAAAACCAAAAAACTCCCCTTTTTCCCCCCTTAAACAATTTTAAAAATCAATTTTAAAACAATTTTTTTTTTCCCTTTCCAACCAATTTTTTTCCGGCCCCGGAGGCCAAAAAATTTTTTATTCCGGGAAAAAAAAAAAAAATGAATAATTAAATTAAATGATAAAAATTTTTTTTCCAACCAAAAGAAAGGCCCCATGAAAGATGTGGACCGAAGAAAATAAAAATTTATTTTTAAAAAGTTTCAAAAGACAGAAATTCATCACTGCCTCCTATATGAACAAATGAAAAAAAAAGCAAACATTTTCGAAAAAAAAGTTAGTATGGTAGTTTGTCTACCCTTTTAAAAATAATCAAATATAAATACATTTTTTATATTTTTACTAAAATTTTAAAAAAAATAAAAAAAAACACTTTATACAATTCAAACAGCTCACTTCATCTCACAACAATATAAGACAAAAAACCATCACCAAGACTGTTGGTGTCATTTGGAACCACTGCCTCTTAGAACACCACAATCACTGCACACTTCAGTACACAACCATTTCTCCCACTAAGATTAGTTTAACAATAATATGTTTAATATGCAGAGCGGGCGTGTCTCTCGTTTGAGGCGGGTTGCAGTAGACTTAAGTGCTGTAGGTGATGTCGGTAATGGCAGTTGCCGGAATGTGGGAATATCTTCAGTTGGGGTTCACTGTTATCAACAGTGTCTGCAATTGTTGGTGGCAATGCCACAGTTGGGTACTGGGTGTCGGTGAAGTTTTCAGAGCCGTTTGCGGAAACGTCCACTGAAGTAGAGTTTTGAACTCGGGCTCGTAGTTGATCCACATGACGTCTGGATACACCATCTTCTGTGCCGACTGCATATGATACCGGTCCAGTGCGCTCTGTTATCACGGCTGGGATCCATTTTGGTCCTTGGGAGTAATTCTCATGTAGACAAGATCTCCAGTTCCGAAACTTCTTGCCCCCAATTCCGCTTGTAAATTGTTTTCTGTTTCTACCTGCTGGGTACGGGACACATCAAGTGAATCAGGATTGTAGACGGTCTAACTGTGAACGAGGTCTCCTGTGCATTAAAGCTTCTGCAGGGCTAACACCTGTTGTTGAATGTGGAGTCAGATGTGGTTTAACAAACTATCGTGCCAGTCTGATTTCCCAGCTGCCCACTACAATAGTCTTCATGGCTCCCTTGGCGGACTGCACCATACGTTCGGCCTGACCATTGATGCGGGATGATACGGAGCGACTCGTATGCTTTTAATTCCGTTGTCTGAGCAGAACTGCTGGAAATCATTTGCCTGTGAACGATGCCCCGTTGTCAGAAACGATTATGTCGGGTAAACCATGAGTCGCAAATAGGCTCGCAAGCTTGTTAATAACCGTTGTTGCAGCCATTGAGTTAACAGGAATGACCTCCAACCACTTTGTATTGGAATCTACCACAATAAGGAATGTCTTTCCCTGGAAGGGGCCTGCAAAATCAATATGGAGGCGAGACCAGGGTTTCTTCGAACGCTCCCACGCACGTGGAGGAGCCTTGTTGGGATTATGTTGATTTTCCTGGCAAGGCATACATTGTTTAATCATATCCTCTATATGGCTATCCATTTTTGGCCACCACACGTAGGAGCGAGCCGTGCCTTTGTTAAGACAATGCCAGAATGGGCATTGTGTACTACTTTTAGTACCATGTCTCTCGCCCGTTCTGGACTCACAACACGATTTCCCCAGAGTAAGCATCCTCGATGAGCAGACAACTCATTTTGTCGAGACCGGTAGGTTTAAAATCATCATTGTATTCAGTATCGGGCCATCCAGTAAGAACCCAATTGAGTACCCCTGGAAAGGATCCTATCCTTCCTGGTTAGTGCTGCAATATGGTTAGCATCAATTGTAATTGGATCGACAGCTTCGAGCAGTAGAATCTCGCCTGGTGCTGGTATGTCTACGTCAACAGTTGGCATTGGTAGCCGGCTTAAACCGTCAGCATTTCCTAAATTCTTCCCTGGACGGTAATGAAGCTCGTAATCGTAACTGCTGAGTAGTAGACTCCAGCGCAAACATTCGAGGTGACACTACTGAGGCATTGGCTTGTGTTGATGTAACAACCCCACAATGGTTGTGATCCGTGTAAATACGGAAATGTTGGTGACTATAAAGGCACAGTGATACTGCGACTATTAAGGACGGTATCCTTACCGACAGTGAATGAAATGCTTACTTCACTAGCGGGCGAACAGTGTTCAGTAGTTAGACCTCGCTCAGGCTTACAAAAATGAAAGTAACTTCAGAGGCAAGCAGTTTACAAACACTAAACACTCCAAAGGGACTCATGCAAGTTACACGTTTGCAGTTTGGCATAGAGCTGCACCTGGTATTTTCCAGAGGTTTATGGACAATCTGCTGAGGGGTATTGATGGTGTCAGAGCTTTTCTTGATGATGTTGTAGTCTCAGGTCGGAATAAAGAAGAACATGACAGCCGGTTAAAGCTTGTTCTGGGACGTTTCCAGGAAGTTTGGCTAAGGCTAAACGGGGAGAAGTGTAGATTTGCTTCCCCCCTCTATCGAGTTCCTGGGTTTTCGGAGTTGATGCTACAGGAGTATACCCCTTAAAAAACAAAGTGGAGGCTATGAGGAAAGCACCTGCACCTACCAACAAGACAGAATTGCAAGCTTTTTTGGGGTTGATTAACTTTTATAGCTGCTTTATGAAAGAAAAAGCTACTGTTCTTGAACCATTACACCGTCTTTTGACCACGATCATCCATGGGATGGAAATCACCCCATCAAAAAGCTTTAATGAAGTAAAGCTACTGCTAGTGTCAGACTCAGTGTTGACACACTATGATCCAAGTAAGCCACTGATAGTAGTTTGTGACGCTTCATCGTATGGACTTGGTGCCGTCCTCAGCCACGAGACAGAAGACGGGCGTGAGCTGCCGGTAGCTTATGCATCACGCACTCTCAGCTCGGCAGAGCGCAAACTTTGCTCAGTTGGACAAAGGGGCCCCTTGCTGTAATTTACAGTGTCAAGAATTTCCCATAAAATACCTATACGGCCGACATTTCCGTATTTACACGGATCACAAACCATTTTTGGGGGTTGTTACATCAACACAAGCAATGCCTCAAGTAGTGTCACCCCCGAATGTTGCGCTGGAGTCTACTACTCAGCAGTTACGATTAGGGCATCATTACCGTCCAGGGAAGAATTTAGGAAATGCTGAGGGTTTTAAGCCGGCTACCAATGGCAACTGTTGACGTAGACATACCAGCACCAGGCGAGATTCTACTGCTCGAAGCTGTCGATCCAATTTACAATTGATGCTAACCATATTGCAGCACTAACCGGGAAGGATAGGACCCTTTTCCCAGGGTACTCAAGGGGTTTCTTACTGGATGGCCCGATACTGAATACAATGATGATTTTAAACCTTACCGGTTTCTCGACAAAAGAGTGTCTGCTCATCGAGGATGCTTACTCGGGGGAAATCGTGTTGTGATTCCAGAACGTGCTGGGAGACATGGTACTAAAATTAGTACACAATCCCCATTCTGGCATTGTCCCTTTAACAAAGGCACTGGCTGCTCCTACGTGTGGTGGCCAAAAATGGATAGCCATATAGAGGATATGATTAAACAATGTATGCCTTGCCAGGAAAATCCATAATCCCAACAAGGCTCCCCCACGTGCGTGGGAGCGTTCGAGAAGAAACCCTGTCTCGCCTCCATATTGATTTGCAGGCCCCTTCCAGGGGAAAGACTTCCTTATTGTGGTAGATTCCAATACAAAGTGGTTGGGGGGTCATTCCTGTTAAATCAATGGCTGCAACAACGGTTATTAAAAAAGCTTGCCGAGCCTATTTGCGAAATCATGGTTTACGACATAATCGTTTCGACAACGGGGCATCGTTACACAGCAAATGATTTCCAGCAGTTCTGCTCAGACAACGGAAATTAAAAGCATACGAGTCGCTCCGTATCATCCCGCATCAAATGGTCAGGGCCCAACGTAATGGTGCAGTCCGCCAAGGGAGCCATGAAGACTATTGTAGTGGGCAGCTGGGAAATCAGACTGGCCGATATTTGTTAAACCAACATCTGACTCCACATTCAACAACAGGTGTTAGCCCTGCAGAAGCTTTAATGCACAGGAGACCTCGTTCACAGTAGACCGTCTACATCCTGATTCACTTGATGTGTCCCGTACCCAGCAGGTAGAAACAGAAAACAATTTTTCAAGCGGAATTGGGGGGAAGAAGTTTCGGAACTGGAGATCTTGTCTACATGGAGAAATTACTCCCAAGGACCAAAATGGATCCCAGCCCTGATAACAGAGCGCACTGGACCGGTATCATATGCAGTCGGCACAGAAGATGGTGTATCCAGACGTCATGTGGTCAACTACGAGCCCGAGTTCAAAACTCTACTTCAGTGGACGTTTCCGCAAACGGCTCTGAAAAAACTTACCGACACCCAGTACCCAACTGTGGCATTGCCACCAAAAAATTGCAGACACTGTGTATAACAGTGAAACCCCAACTGAAGATATTCCCACATTCGGCAACTGCCATTACCGACATCACCTACAGCACTTAAGTCTACTGCAACCCGGGCCCCAACGAGAGACACGCCCGCTCTGCATATTAAAAAATATTATTGTTAAACTAATCTTAGTGGGGAGAAATGTTGTGTACTGAGTGTGCAGTGATTGTGGTGTTCTAAGAGGCAAATGGTTCCAAATGACACCAACATCTTGGTGATGGTTTTTGTCTTATATGTGTTGTGAGATGAAGGAGCTGTTTGAATTGTATAAAGTGTTGTTTTTATCTTATTAAAATGATTTGTAATTAAATATAAAGAAGTGTATTTATATTTGATTATGTTACAAGGAGACTCATTTCCTCTGGAATATTAACAACATTTATTGGTCCTCCGGAAAGCCGGATAATATCGTTTTATCCGGATTATTTGGTAATTTTTAACGCCACGGGGAAAAAGTGTTTAGTTAAAGTGAAGTTTGTGAAGCGGGGTTTTCGCCATTTTTCCTATGCTGCAATGGATCAACTCCTAGCAAGGAAACGTGTTCTCAAGTGTAATGTGACTCGTCTTGAAAACACCATCAAACAACGTGCAGACCGGTGAGTTATAATATCATCAATCAAGGTACATAAAGAACGAGTGCATCAACTTTCTACAGAAAGCGACAGCCCTACTGCAAAGCCGTCAGTGCTGCGTCGGAAGATGATGCCGAATTTCGAGCAGTATGAGACTGATATTAACGACGTTTTTGAAAGGTTGGTGGCCATTAGGATAGATTATTGGACTAGGAACGATCACGTCGGCGCGTGACAACACGTCCACCCCCAAGCTAGGCTAGACCCAGTGAATAAGGTACCCAAGCTTCAGCGCCGCGTTTTTGGACAGGACCCTCCAGGTTGGCCCATCATTCAGAGATTCTCAGGTACAA
>JAMZAV010012893.1:0-37814 GCA_024449915.1 Sweltsa coloradensis | reverse complement strand
TGGTCTCTTTACAGTATCGTAATACTCCGATAACAGGTTTAAAAGTAAAAATGTCACCAGCTGAAATCCTAATGTCCAGAAAATTAAAAACAAATGTCCCAACTTCATCAGAGTTGTTACAACCAAACTGTGTATCAAATGTAAAGGCTCAGTTAGAAAGTAGACAGAGGGAACAAAAACACTTCTATGACAAAACAGCAAAAGACCTAGAGAGCCTAAAACCAGGTCAAAATGTTTGCGTTAGGAGAGGTGATGTGGTGCAACCAGCCAAAGTAGTGAGTGTTCATGAATCCCCAAGGTCATACAATATTCTTACTGAGGATGAGTCTCTGCTGAGGTGCAATAGGAAGGATTTAATTGTATCTAAAAATAAGTTAGTTGTAAAAGATAATAGTAGTTACTTAAATGTTGAACAAGCTGTTGAGCCAAGTAGCCAAGAAGTTTGTCAAGAAAGTGTAGACAATACATGCAAGGCAGAGTTAAATATTAAGCCTCTTGATCAGCTACGTGACAAATTTTCAGGTCATACTAGGAGTGGTAGGCACGTAACAAAGCCAATAAGATTTGATGATTATGTGTAACATGTTGTAATTAGTGAACCCGTGAATTCAATCTTGGGAAAAGGGAAGGTGTAATAAATGTATGTGCATTTAATAATATTACAACAACAACTACAATCGATAGTCGAACTATGTTACAACAACAACAACTACAATCGATAGTCGAACTGACAGGCAGTTCTCACATCATCCAGTTGTCACGCCATCTTCTAGCTCGGATGGAAACAGCATGATGAAGCTGAAAGGCCCACATCGACCACCCTTCCCCTAACAGCCAACGTGAGCAACAACAACAACTGCCAACGTGACGTCACTCACGCCGAGTTATTCCCCTCCATCGGCCGGCGCCATCCGCCATCTTTAATATGGTCATTGCATCTTTAGAGAAGTCAGTTACTAAATGTTGTGTTTTTGTGTGTGTTATTCCTTTCCTTCCTAGCTAATTAACTTGATAATAGTACGCGAAAGCAAGTTCTTTAGTGCTTCAGATCTCTCTACGTTATTTTGGTGTTCGTTTTAGCCATTCACAACAAGGACTTGACTAAGGGCCTAGCCTACCTGTCGTCCGAAGGTGAGTGGTTTACAATGCTGTTTTTTGTTACAGTATCTTTACCATATCTTAGCTTAGGAAGTAGGGAGGTAGAATAGTAGAAGTTGGGTCTAGGCCCTTGCCTCGAGCGATAGTTTACTCACCTTTGCTTTGCTGCACGTGGCTGCTAGCCTAGGCCTAGGCCCTACACTAGGGGCCTAGGGGCTAGCTAGGGGCCTAAGGCCACGTGGCCCTAGGCACGTCGTGGGTTCGGTGGGTTCTGTAATGGGCTCTAGGGCCAACCTAAGCCCGAGCCTAGCCCTAGGTCTACACTAGCCTAGCCTAGCCCTAGCCTACCGGTACTTGCTTTGTGTAGCTAGGCCTGGGACCCTGGGCCTCTAGATGCCCAAGTCCTCCTGTTCTTGTCTTATTTTGTAGCCTGAGACTAGAGCTAGGTCTAGGCCTAGGCCCTACTAGGTAGGGCTAGGCATGCTTAGCCAACCTAGGCCCGAGCATAGCCTAGGCCTACACTATGTGCTTTGTGTAGGCCTGGGACCCTGGGCCAGATGCCCAAGTCCTCCTTTTCATGTCTTATTTTGTAGCCTGGGGCTAGAGCTAGGCCTAGGCAGCTGGCTACTGCGCTACTGGTAGAATCAAGAGGTAGGCTCGGCCTAGGGGTCTTAAATTTTAGTCTAGGCCTAGGCTAGGGTCCATGACCCCCTAATCATCACACTGCTGGTTTTATTTGGAGAGCCGTTTGCCTATGGTTATGCCTGCCAATTGACCTTGGCCTACCTACAAACTTGATTGCACTTAAACAAACACTTTCTTTCTTTTGTTTCAGGTGCAGAGCGGTCAAGGGATTACGTCTGTTTCCAGACTACCTTAGCTATTGCGCAGCTTTCCTTTCCAATTTTTTTCCTACAGTTAACCAAATCATTCAACCCAATCCATCTTGTCTTTGGACTTTTGATTTAATAGGTATTAATTATTTTGGATTACATGCTACGAACGCCTGCGCGACGGGCAACCCGCCGTACGGCCGAGCCGCCAACTAAAAGGCACACATATTTCAACTAGGGAAGCAATACAATATCCTGGTTGAGCAGAAAACAAAACTGCGTAGCCCTCTCCTCAACCGAAGCAGAGTACGTGGCCACCACTCTAGCTTGCCAAGAGGCTACATGGCTCCGACAGCTCCTAAGCGACCTAGGACACGCCCAGGAAGACCCAACGGTACTGCACGAGGACAACCAGGGGTGCATTAAGCTAGCCACGTCTGAGAAAATAGGCAAAACCGAGTGAAACATATAGATCTCAGGTACCACTATATCCGAGGGCGTCGTAGACCAAGGCACCGTCCGCCTGGAATACTGCCCCACGGAAGACATGCGTGCGGACATACTAACAAAGCCGCTGCCGGGCCCCAGGTTTGCAGCACTGCGGGAGAAGATAGGGCTTGCAGCCAGCGACCCGCGCGAAGGACGTCCGTCGAGTTGGGGTGTTGGATTACATGCTACGAACGCCTGCGCGACGGGCAACCCGCCGTACGGCCGAGTCGCCAACTACAAGTCACCGCCTCCTTGCAGTGCTTAGACTCCCGTCTCAGTACGATCTACAGGACTGAGTAAAAACCACGTTTCGTCGGCCCGCTCAGACACCTTAGAAGTGACAAAACTAGTGAACTTATAAAAAATTATGTCAATTTCTTTTTTCTAGATGACTACTCCCACAGTCATTGTTGGTGACTCGATGGTGAAGTGGGTGATCCAGCAGGTGAAGTGGGCTTAACCCTTCCATGTTGGTTATTGTTTTAGGTATTCTACCTGGGTCACAAGACAACCACAAGATTTTACAGCAGGATGAAGAGCTGCGTTGTGCCAATGCAGTGGCAGTAGAGGTAGCCCTAATTCGTGGCTTACTGGAGCTTTGCAAGTCGTCCGGGATGAGATTTGTAGATCTGTAGCCCGAGTTTATGGTTGTAGGGCATTAGTTAAGTGGGGTGGATTTCACTTGAGAGCCCGCGGGGCAGTCCCCTCTTTGGCTGCAGGTATGTTTCAGGCCTTCGAGAGTTCTGTACCTCCACATTCCGTTACATCAAAAGTGGCTGCCATTCAAACTGGAAAAGGATTTTCCAACTTTGCCAGTACAAGTGCTGAACCACCACTAAAACACCTAGGCTACCATACCTCCTTCAGGACTCACACACCCACACAACAGTTAGGGCCTCCACCTACACAGCTCCCTCCTCCAGGGCTCACAAACCACACACAAAGGTTAGGCCTACACCAACAAAGCTCCTCCAGGGCTCACAAACCACACAACACTTGGGCCTCCACCACATCTGGTTCGATACCCAGGTAAATCCAGCCCTCTTTACGACCAGGCCAATTCACATTCTCTACACTTGTAAAAAGAATGATTTCCAAAAAGATGAAGAAAACCACCGAACTTTAGAACTCAAAAAGGATCCCTTTTCAGGGCTCAACTGAAAGTTTCATTGAGTGACCATTGTTTTATAATAATTGGCATTTTTTTAGGCTTTTTGTTGATCAAAGTTTATCTTCGAGAACAACAGAAAGTGGTCCATCCAACACTGACACTCAAGTGCATCTGTGCACACCTGACGACACTATAAACTGACAAGATGCCACCAACTCTGGCCCCCAAATCCCCATACTAAAGGCCAAACTAAAAGTTTAAATTAGTGTCTACTCTTTTGGTACAGAAGGATGACAGCTTACCTTAAAAGTAAAACATATTTGGTAGGTTGCACAGACACAAATAGATGATTTTATTTGGCATTTTTTAAACATTCTTAGTGTCTTTTTATCACTATCGGAGAACAAAAATTGATGTTGATGCACCTTGCGAGGTTATGCTGTATTTCAGTCTTAATTGTGCACTCGAGGCATAGACACATATTTTTTTTTTAAACTGTAAATTACATACCTAGGTAAACCCCTTAAAAGTATTTAAGAGAGTATAGGACATGCGTTTTAGGCAAATTGCTGTTCGCTCGGCCAACTGACACCCTGAAATTTTGAACATATGTCACGAATGTGGAATTATAGGGCTCTGTAGTAACACATTTTTAAATTTTGTTTTAAAATATTGTATAAAAATTAAATTAGTTTTCACGAATTTTGATTTTGATAAAAACTCCAAAATTGACCATATTCGTGATTTTTTCTGACTGAGTAAGTCAAAATTTGGAAAATCTATGACCACAGGGCTGTCTCCTATATGCTTTATTGACTTTGCAAAGTGTCATATACGTCGGATGCATCTTGGCCGAGTGAATAGCTATTTGCTAACAGCCAAATGTGTCCCATTCCCCTTAAGGTCTAGCATTTCTTACAAAAGTACATAGACAGGTACTACCATATCTACAGATTTTTATTTTTACTAACATTATTATCAAAAACATTATCGACTGAAGAATTTACTAGTACCAACAGTTACTATGGCATTCATATTAGTTTTGTAATTTGCCAAAAGGATTTGGCAGTGAAAATCATTAAAAATTTGGTGAAAAGTTGTGTATCTTCCCCCTTCTCTCATCAGATGGCTGGCGGCCACTAAAAAATCAGGCGACCGCACATAAACAATACCCAAAAGAAAATATAACCTAACATATATGAAGTAAATGCTGCATGCAAAAATACAAGAAATTGTTTCTTTTTTTTTTATATATACAAATTTATTTTATTGTCATAGAACATAGAACATACATGACTCATACACCATAGCAAAATTGTACAAATAAATAATTAATGTTACATAGGCCTACAGAAATAAATCAAACAAGAATATAATCAAAAAACCCACAAAGCCTGAAAAAGGCTTAACTGTGGGGTAAAGACAATTAATAAATTATTTAAGATGGTGACAATACAGAGAACGGAACATAACCAAAATAAACATGAAAAACATGTATGTATAAATACTATGGTTGCATGACATATTCAGTTAATTTGTGAAATCCAAAAAATTACAGAAAAAGAACAAAGAGCTTAGAAAAATAAATAAATAAATCGGAAAACATTGTCAAAAGGTGTCAGAAAGAAGATAAGATTTTAGTTCAGTTTTAATTTTTGAAATGTTAGACAAGGTTTTCAGTGAGGAGGGCATCAAGTTTAATTTATTTTATATACATACATACAATTTAATACATTTATACAACTTACACGAAACAATTCTAACACCCACCCGTACACTTGGGTCAAGTCAGTCACTTATCGACAACATCATAACCTCTCTAGACCCTTCCCTTAACACAAAACAAATACCCTTCACCCACACATCTCAGACCATTGTGCCATAACCATGCAACTCAATTCGCCCATAAATGCCTCTCCCACTTGGGTTTCTCTAGAATATTTAGCAAACGCAATACAAATCACTTTATAAATTTACTTAGTAGTGAAGAATGGTCTGACTTGCTGACTATGACCGATACCAACCAGATGTTCAACCAATTCTTAATGATCTTCTTACATTATTTTAACACAGCATTCCCCTTGGTTAGGCAAAGGCAAAAGCAAAAAAAACCTAGTTCGTGGTTATCAAACAGCCATAAAGTAGAGGGCCAACAACTGCGACAATTAAAACTACCATTGCAAAACATTACCCAACGACCATCAAACTTAAACATGAGTATCGTACATTAAAAAAGGTCATGCACTTAACATCAGACAAGCTAAACGACTACATCACGATCAGGTTATATCTTCTGCAAATAACATATCGAAAGCTACATGGCAGATTTTCAATGCTCAAACTAAGGCCCCTAGTCCTAAAAATCAACTTACGATCAACATTAGCGGAATTCCAAACTCTGACCCAAAAGTAATATCAAATCATCTAAATGAGTTCTTTATCAATGCTGGTATAAACAGTCGACCTCAGACAAAAAACCAATCACCTCATTCCTGGTGTCATCGAGAATAAGCAGAAAATTAACTCAATTTTCTCCATCAAACCACCCATCATGAAGTAGCCGATATCATCAAAACACTGAATAACAAACATTCTGCAGGCTTAGACAATGTTCCTGGATCTGTTCTTGAAAAATGTGGAAGTATTATATCTCACCCACTAGCATTTATCATCAATTCCTCCTTTGCACAGGGACCTTCCCCTCCAAGCTCAAAGAGGCCAAAGTAATACCCATATATAAGCACAAAGGTAACAACGAGATCCTAACAATTATAGGCCAATTTCCTTAACCTCCTCTTTCTGTAAAGTTTTCGAAAAAATCATGTACTCCCGTCTGTCATCCTTCCTTTTTAAAACACAATATTCTTGCAAGCAATCAACACGGTTTCCAAAAGGGCAAATCAACCATAACTGCCATCTTTTCATTCCTATCTGCACTATACAAGGCACTCGATCATGGCGACCTGGCTATTGGGAAATATTCTACGACTTGAGTAAGGCGTTTGATACAATTGACCATGGTATACTTCTCTCAAAACTGGAATCTCTAGGTATCAGAGGTATAGCCAATAGATGGATTGCATCATTTCTATCAGACCGTTTCCAGGTTGTAGAACTTGATAGTATCGATGAAAATGATACAATTACTAATTTCACTCCGACCCCTTAAACCTTGTCTGTAGTGTGCCCCAAGGAACGGTCCTAGGGTCCCATTCTTCTTACTTTATGTAAACGACATGCCCAACACATTTGACGTAGGCATACTGACGCAATTTTGTAGATGACTCAAGTCACCTCTTAACTGCAACCAGAGATGGGCTTGCAGAACTCATACATAACTCAAATGTCCAAGCAAACGCAATGTCGGAATACTGTAAAAATAACCTTCTCTCCCTTCAACAACCAACAAACTGTGTACCTTAACTTCCACTCCACCTCTAGCCTCCCTCAGAGTAGTCCCCTAATTTGCATTGATGGCAAAAACATTATGAGAGCTGACAACGTGAAATTTCTTGGCATTTACACTTCGGAGAACCTTGATTGGTCTGCTCATATCGAAAGAGTATGCTCCAAAATAAATAGTGGGTGTTTAGGATGAAGCCAATTGTTAGCAGCCACATATTGAAATTAATATATCATGCCCACATCCACTCGCACATCTCATACGGGCTTCTATTCTGGGGTATGTCACCACAAGCTAATCGTGTCTTTTTACTCCAAAAACGAGCTATACGCATCATCACAGGATCCTCATGGCAGAGATCCTGCCGTAAAATCTTCCCCAAATTAAACATTCTTACCCTGGTAAGTACCCTTATACAAATTGCCGCTATTTTTGTACGTACACATTCAGAATACTTTCCTAAAAACTCATCCATCCATACTTATAACACCCGTCAAAAACATCAAAAATCATACTACATTTATTAGCAAATTAAAAGCATTTCTAGTAGAAAGAGCATTTTAAATCACTAAATGAATCCTAACAGATTAACCCTTGTCCTCCTACAAACTGTCCCTTATAGATCCGTACTATAGGCTAGGCCCTACACATATATTTTAAAATTCAATAATAATACCTTTCATATAATCATTATATCATAGGATAGGCTACCTATTACTCATTTCATTTTTTTCATTTTAATACTCAATTATTCAATTCAAATAACTTCAATTCTCAATACCGGTACTAGTATACCATACTAGTACCTACTAGGCCTATACATATAACTTGATTCTCATTGAAATTCTCATTCTATTTATTATTTATTTATTTTAGTAATTTATAAATTTACCTTGTCTCCATACAAACTTTCCCTATAGATCCGTACTAGGCCCAACACGTAATTTTAATCAAACTAATCCCTATTAAACATAAACAATAATACATACATATACCATGCTAGCGTTTATATTATTAACATTAATGAAATCGCATTATATTATTCATACGTAACTCATTTCATTTTTAATTTCTTATGAATTAATGAATTCAAACAACTTCTATTCTCATACTAGTATACTATACTAATAATACATATAACTTGATTACTAAAATACACATTATTGATATCCATTTAAATTAGTAAATTTTAATTTACCAGTCCACTACAAACTGCCCCTTATAGATTCGTACTACTACACGTATATATTAATACAATACTATTCCATTATATCATTATATCATATCAAATGCTAGTGTTTTATATTATTATTCATCCTAAATAACATCGTATTGTATCATATCAAACCAATTACTCATTTCATTTTTTCATTTCAATACTCAATTAATCTATTCAAACAACTTCAATTCTCAATACTAGTATCCATACTGTAATATACATATAACTTGATTCACATGAAATATGCATTCTATTTTATTATTCATTTTTTACCATGTTTTAGCCTAAGGAACTATTCACTCCCTTTTCACGAAGAGGTGTATACGTTGTACCATGTATTAGTCTTAAGTGAATAAAGATCTACTCTACTCTACTCTACTTGAACGTAGAAGGAATCGAGTAAGAAAGTGAATGTTGTCCATATTTTTTGTTAAAATTGGGAATTTTGAATGCCCTCGCCACTTTAGCTTGTATCCTTGCATGAGTCTAACAGAATCTTGAAATCTGATTTAAAATAGAAGTGTAATATAAATCTATATACAAACAATGAAAATATTGGCAGCACGTTACAAAAATAAAATATTTGTAAAGGGAGAGTTCAGAATTAGTTTTGAAGTCACACATTACCATTTTTAACATTTTTATTTGTAAATCTTCAATCCTTTGAATATGACACCGCGAAGCATTGCCCCAAGCTAAAATGCCATACAAAATCAAAGATTCGGCTATGGATTGATACACGGTTCTAAATAAGGAAAAAGGTAATACATGTTTTAGAATATAAAGCCGAGAGGAGCAAGAGCGTAGTCTGTTACATAATTTATCAATATGATATTTCCACGAAAAGTGCCTATCTACAGTTAATCCCAGGTACTCATAAGTATTAAATTACTAAATTCAAAGAAAGAAGAAAATAAGTTAAATAACATTTCATAACAAGCATGTACCATTGTTGGCCCTACCACTTGTAGTGTAATAATCACATATCATTTACACTTAATTTTTATGTACATTTTCAGTCCGTTTTCTTTTTAAAAATTCATCGACGAAGCGCCCCAGAACATTAATCCGTAAGATATATGAGAGTGGATGTGTGCAGTTGGGCAAGTAGAGTTTGAGATTGACGATCTGCTTCAATTTTCTAAAAATGTAACACAGACACGTTTTCAATCTGGAGGAGACCAATCAGATTTTTTTTTAGTTCTTTAATCATTATTCATTATGAATAAAACAAATATTTGTAAACATACAATGACACACGTAGGCCGATGTGCATATCGGGTGACTGAACAGTCGGTATTGGCCCTATGGTACAAAGGTAAAAAACCTAAGTTTAAAAATTTAAGTGATACCTTTGTAATGTTGTCTGTGGCAATTTGCGGCATGTCTGGCCAGTGGCCCTACACATTTACTGATATATTTCATGTAGGCATACAAACATGAAACAGGTCTGTGCCTAACAAAGTTCAAGTTTTATTTTTTATTCTTTGACACAACCTAATAATAATAGATTTAGGCCTACCCTACACTTGTGCCCTTAACCCACTTAGGTTCCACTAGTGGCTCATATGACTTCAATATGGTATACGATAAATAATCGAGGTAGTGACAGAAACAGAAATGAAACTCTAGGAATAATAATAGATAATGGTTTAAACTTTTAAACATCGTCAATAAAATGGCAAGAAAAGTAAGTTTATTCCTAAGAATATACAGAATGTTACCAGTGGATGCAAAAATAATGCTGTATAAAGCAATTATTCCCCCCCCCCCCCCCCCCCCCCCCCCCCCCCCCCCCATATAGATTACTGAACTTAGTTACATTTTTGTTTTACTAGGCCAGAATAGATTTTTAAGTTTAAAAAAAAATGCGAAAAAAGGTATTGAGAGGGTATATTAGGAGTCCCTAGAACCACATCAAAAAATAAAATGAGTACGAATGCATTACGGACCGGGGGATGCAGATCAGGGGAAGAGGGGGGAAAGGGTATAGGTCCTACTAAATAACTTTTTTATTCATCCATAAGACATTTAAGTACCCGTTGGGCGCCAAGCCAAGCTGCGGTCCTACCACTCGGGCACCTTTTACAGCGAGCAGAGTTGGGGTGATTTCGGGGTGTCGCCCGCCGTCATGAAACGTGATGGAATTAAAAAAACATCAAAATCAAGGGGATTTGGGACCTGAAAACACTCCCAAATTGGTTGGGTTGTCAACTTCCTATGGTAAAAAAATTACTTGAAACATGCCAAAATCATTTTAAGGGGAGTTAATTTTACTGATACTGACAAGTCTAATTTCGTCAGTTTAAATTTGCCCGCGATTCGACCAAACGGGTGGGGTAAAATGTTTTATTTTACATGGACATAAAGGTAATAGGGGAAAAGCCTTTTGGAAAGAAAAAGTTGAAAAAGTTTGCTGGAAGGCTTCAAATAAAGGTTAATATGAGCCTTTATACGGGCATAAAATCAAACAAGTAAAAAGTTACTTTGACAATGATCGCCTACATTGTTTACAAAAGCATGTCTTGGGAGGCGCAAATAATCTTAGTTTGTTAAAGCGCCTAAAACTACTAATAGTAATACTAATACTTTGGGAGACTAGATATTTTACATTCTATTGTTATTGGTAATTTCATAGCAATTAAATCGACTTTGATAAAATTATTATATTTAACAAATAATTTTGCAATGGAACTTGAAAAGTAATGAGATCCTACACATAACAAAAACTTGTAAAAATACAGCCATACCTTACACACTCAAAAGAAATGAGATCTTAACAAAGGGCCAAGCTCATCTACCCTTCCACATTTGCACATTCTAAAATTTATAAACGTACAGGTCCCGTAACAGCATCCTTGAAAAGCTTGGCAAAATAGAATTTGCATGCCCTTTACTTTTAAATTATTTAGAAAAAAAAAAATTTTGGGAAAAACTTTTACGTTTAAATTAATAATTGCAAATTTATTTGCCAAGCTTTTAAGGGGGTTTACGGGACACATGACTTTTATGAATTAAAAATGCGCAAATGGGGAAAGGGTAGTGAGTTTGGGGCCCTTTTTGATCTTTTTTTTTTGAGTGTGAAAGGTTTGCCTGTTTTTTATAAGTTTTTGTTATTTGGGTCTAGAATAAAAATTGATACTATATTACTACTGTAATATTGTGAAATGTGAAACTGTTACATGAATAAAATTGAAAATAGCCAAGTGCTACAAATACATAAAGAATTTAGGCCTGCTACTACTACATTTATCTTTAATACTTGGGAAAATAATTATGTTTTTCTCCCTTTATTAAAAATTGAAAAAAAAAATTTAAACAATATAACAATATAATATATATAATATTATAATATATATATATTATATATATTATATATTAATATATTATATTTAATATAATAACAATATAAAAATATAAGAAGGTTGGATGCTAGGGAAAAAATATGGGAGTTAAAAAAGAAATAATAAAAAGAGTGAAAGAGATGTACTCAAATTCTAGAAGCTGTAAAGACAAGGGGGGAATTACAGAGGGTTTGACATTAGGAGTGGGTTAAAAAAAGGGAGTGTACTGTCCCCACTATTTTTCTTATTGTCATGGCCCCCCGAAACCCCCAGGAAAGTTGAGAGAGAATCGGGGGAAAATGTATGAAAATAATGTTATTGCAGACGATCTCTGGTTGGGTGGGGAGAGGATGAGAGAGGTGCAATTTTCAAGTTGATGTGTGGAGTGTGGTGGCAGGAGAATTGGACTGTGTTTGGAAGTGGCAAGAGTGAAACAATGCTGTTTGAAAAGAGATAAAGCGAAGAATGTCGGGATTCTATAAGGAGGCAGATTTTGAAGCAAGGGGAAAAATTTCAAGTAGTGGGATTATAGTAGCATGCAATGGAAGGATTCAACCAGGGGATAGGAAGAAGGACACAGCAAGCTGTTGGGTTATTCCAATCTATCCGAGATTCATGGGAAAACAGAGAAGTACCAAGAAGTGCAAGGTAACCATCTACCAGGCCTACTTTGTTTCAATACTGACATATGCAGCAGAGGACTTGGAATATGACAGCAGTGGAGGAGAGTCTTGTGCAGGCTGTAGATTATGAAGTTTTTGAGAAGCATTGTGGGTAAGACTAGATGGGACCGATACGGAATGAGGATATCCCAGATCAAGTAGGCTGAGGAATTTAATGGAGCGAATTGGAGAAGAAATTAAAGTGGTTCGGAAAATGTCAAGAGAATGGAAAGATCAAGATTACCGAGAAGGGATGGAAATTTGGGAAAATTTCCAGTAGGAGACCAAGGGGCAGACCACGACAACAAATGGCAGAATAGTGTGAGAAAAGATGTAGAACAGCGGGGAGGAGAGTGGAATGTGGTGGAAGAAGAGGAGTGGTGGCAGGACAGAAGAAGATGGAGAGGCCTATCTTCAATGCCGACCCAACGCAGAGTTGGACGTGGCAACAGATAATGATGATGACTAGCAACTTAGCCTTCACTCCTAAACAAAGAATAAACATTTTTGAAAATTTCAATTATCTTTCAAATTTCCATCACTAAGGTAATGTCACACACCATTCATACTGCGCCACACAGTCAGCAAAAACAATGGAAGAGCAACCCTCCTAGACTCTGGTACTTGGGCAAATAAAGAACCATGTCTTACCCTGGATTTGAACGAACACCTGTGGCAACAAGAGAGGCTGCCTTTCCATTTGCCACTGGGATCGTAAAGAAAACAACTTTATGACCATCCTATCTTGATAATATATATCAAATTACTTAAAGTGAAAATATTTTTCTTTTGTATATTAATAAATAAAATTTCTGTTATAGACTAGGTAGGCTGTAGGGCCTATGTGTATTTTTGTGTAACAAACTCAATGTTTGCTTTAACCCTCACCCCACAATTTACTAATAAAGTGGATGATAAAGTCGATCAGTTGTGGTTTCCAAGTAATCTATCCATTTTGGCTTTGTAGATCACCACCAACCACACCAGCGGTCACAATGGAATTGAAATTGGGGGCCTGCTGGTTGGTTGGTTATACGTAGTGGTAGGATTTACAGTAAAATTAAAACTGGTTATTTTATTTCACTTATATTTTGTATTAGTGTAACGTACACAGCTTTTGGGATGAAGAAGGAGTATAAAAAATTATTAAAAGAGTAGGTACAAGGTGCCTAAGCCCTAAATTCATTATTTATTCCTTTTATTTATTGTTTAGGACTCTTACGACCTACGTAGGCTACGTAGGCTAAACTTGGAAAATTGACAATCTAAAAATGTAAAACCTATTGTCCAGGTAGATTTATTGGATAGTCATAAGCTAGTGTTTTTTTTTTATTAACTAGGCACTATATTTATATTATTTACTACAAACTTTCCATTTCATAATTGATTATCGTTGTCATTGTTGCCACACATATCTCATCATCACTTGCAATTTGAATTTACTGGCCTTAATTTTGTTTTCAGGACCACCTTCTTACCTTTTCACTGGTCTCACTCAAAGTACTTTGCTATTGCTACTATCTCCTTGGGTCTCATTGTAATAAAAGTAGTCAAATTCAAAGAAAAAAATAGGTTAAAATTCCACTGCATGATTATGTGTAGATTGCTAGATTCTTGAGTAATCATAACATAATGTCAGAAAATTAACCGGTCCCTACATTTCAACTCATCATTTTGAGGACATATAAGTTCCTCTGGTAGTTTATTATAAATCTTCACACCAATGCATACTGGGTCACTATCCAGTAGGTCGGTAATATCAATCTGTGGCCCATTTGATGTAGTTTGTAACTGCTTTTTGTATCATGGTGTGCCTCATTTGATTGAAAGTAGTTAGGGAAATCTTTGACTAACATCACTATGCTTCCAGAATATACAAACTTTGTACTGTTAATAATTTTATATTTTTGAAGACTTTCCTACAGGAAGCTCTTGCTCCAATATGTGACATAATATAGCTCTACAGAAATGTCGGATATGAACATCCCAAGCAACATATACAGATGGACTAAAAATTTCCTGAGCCAGAGGTATTTGAGAGTGAGATATGGAAACAAAAGATCAAAATACAGAAAAACCAAGGCAGGAGTTCCCCAGGGAGCAGTCATGAGTCCTACCCTTTTCTTGATCTTCATAAATGGGCCTAGCTGACTATATTGAAGAGAGAAGTGAGGTCAAAGTAAAGCTGTTTGCAGATGATGTGGTGCTGTGGTTCAGTGGTAGAGATAAAGATAAGATGGAAATTGAAATGAATAAAGCCCTTAAAGCTCTGGAAGAATGGACAGAAAAAGAATGCAATGATAGTTAACGAAAAGAAGACCGTGTACGACTACCACACTACGGGACGAAGTGTACCAACATTTGTACTCAAGTACAGAACAAACCCGTTACAGAAAGAAGATAACCCAGTATACCTAGGTGTAACTATGGATCAAAAAATGACAATGACCAAGCATATTGAAAAAATGCAAGCAGCAGGAAGGAAGCGATTAAACCTGTTAAAAAGAGTTGCAGGTGTTACCTGGGGGGCAACAGAGAACACATTATCTACCACATATAAAACCTATGTGAGACCACTGCTTGAATATGGTAATGCAATCGTAACAAAAGCCCCTAAAAATACACTACAATCTCTAAATAGGGTCCAAAATTCTGCACTCAGAATAGTTACTGGAGGTGTTAAAACCACACCTATAGTAGATATGGAAGCAAAGGCCAATATTCCACCCCCAGAGGCCAGACAAAATGAAGCTGCAGGGATCCTATATGAAAAACTGGTAAGACTGGATCAGAACTACTGGGATAAAGAACCATGTGAAAAACATAAAACCCATGTAACATTCTAACGAAGGCACGACAAATAAATGAGCATTTAATTGGGAATGAGGCAATTAACAATAGACAAGACCTCCTACCACCAAACCATACATGTTGCATTGTTAGACATCCCACCTGCATTGACCATACCTGACATCGACGGTAAGAAAAACAACCACTCATTGGTTCAACTAAAGAAATTGACATTGGCATACATTAGCCAGAAATTACCCAGAAAATGAATGGCTACATCTGTATACAGATGGATCAGCATCCCCAGGGGAAGGAAATGCGGGCGCAGGGATAAACAGCCGAGAATTTGAGGCTTCCTACCCAGCTGGTGCTAATGGAAGCAATTATGATGGAGAAATCCGAGCAATAGTTGAAGCACTATTGAAACTATCAAAATCTGAAAACCGGAAATTGTGATCCTATCCGACTCCAAGACTGCCATTGCAGCCATTGCAAATAGGGAGGAAACAGAACCGAAATTAGACAATGTAAACTACAGATTCTACGACTCATGAATGATGGGACCAAAAATTGTGCTACAATGGATACCGGCCCACTGTGGCATATATGGTAATGAGAAGGCCGACTACCTTGCCAAACAAGGTAGCAAAAAGCAACAAGAAAGTAAAAACTGTCTCATAAATCTTTTAAATCTCACCTGCATGCGTCGACAGACAAAGCAGTCCGTAAGGAATGGCAAGAGAGGGGGCAGAATAAACTGTGGGAAGATTACACTAGAATGAGGCCGACTGGTAAACGTAAGTGCTACAGTAGAAAAATAGAGACAGCTCAATTCCGGCTTCAAACCGGTCACGACCTACTCGGAAAGCACCTCCATAGATTTGGAATTTTTGAATCTAGTGTCTGTCGGATGTGTGGAGCTGGGGAACAAGACAGAAAACATCTTTTTCAATGTACATATATAAAGCTTGAACGCGACAAAATGCCAAATGGCATGGATCGGAGCGAACAGGAGTCCTATCTCTACTGGCTAACTAGAAAACACATGATGACATGAATAATGTCAATTGTGGGCATATGAAAAGAAGATAGCTCTTTTTTGGAGACTGAACACTTTCCCAACGTTTATAGAATTACCCCAAAACAAAATCCAAATATTTTCAAAATATATTATTCTCAAAGTATCCATATTGTACTGTGAAAAGCAAGCAGAGCTAATTTTTTTTTTTTTTTTTACAAAAATAACAAATTAGACACAATTGGAATGCAAAAATGAAAGTTAAAATTTGAAATATGTAGTCCAGTGAAAAACGGTTTTTTTTTTCTTGTGAATTTTGTATTTTGTGTCTTTGCAAGGATTTGAAATTGCTGGGGTTAAAAATACTTTGTTTTGTTTATTTTAAAAATAGTGTTTTGTTGAAAAAAAATTGTATCTCTATTACTTTCTAGTTTAAAAATTTACAACTTGAAATATAATTGCTTTTTTTTTAAATCTTTTTGTACACATTTTTTTATAAGCATTAATTTCTTTAAAAACCAATTAGGAACTGGATGTGCCCAAATTTTAAACGTATTGGTAAACACCAGTTTTGTGTATATACACACCCAGTATTAAAAAATGCCAGGTAAGTTTTTTTAAAATGTTTTCCCTTTTGGAATTTTTTTTTTACCATTGTGAATTGAACAATTTAATAGGACGTTTTTTTTTTTATTTTTGGGGAATCGCAACCATTAAATTTCTTTCTAAGGCTGTGCTTTTGATAACATAAACATTGAAAAAAATCTTTTATTGTTCATGAAATTAATAAAAAGCTACACAAGCAAATATCTTTTGGGGTTTTGGCTTTTTTTGCCCCGTTAAGCCTAAAACACTGGTGACATGACATTGTGATAAAAAAGTTAGTATTTCAAACAAAAGTATAATGATTTGGAGGATTTTAATAAGGGCTAAAAAAACAGAACAGAAATTTCGGGACGCCCCGGATTTTTTTTTTCAAATAAATATTTCATTTAAAAAAATACTAGAAATTGTCCAAAAAAAAACCTTTCAGGGGGGAAAAAAATAAAAATTTTGATTTTTTTTGTGACCTTGGACCCAAAAAAATTTTTTTTTAAAGATCAATTCAATTACAAAAAAAGAATTTTCAAAAATGAAAACTTTTGTAACTTTTTCCTCTCAAAGTGCGGTTAAAATAGTTAAAACAATTAAAAAGATTTTAGTAATTATTTTTAAATTTAAATTATACACGTTTTAATTCACACTTGACCCGTATTTTAAATTCAAAGGGTTATAATAATAAGTCGTCTCAATGCGCCTTCGCAAGTGTTTTTAATTAAACTAAAAAACAAAAAACTGAAATACAATAAATTACCGTGCTTTGCCCCTCCAATAGTCAACCCGAAACATCTCACGCTTTTGGAGTCCCCTGGGGCAACAGGCGATCCGCGCCCGTATCCTGCGCCAACATGCAATGAAAACAAAAATTAAGATAACATAAACTGTAAAAAATTATGGAAATAAACCCCTTTGTAAAATATTCAATAAAAATATTTTTTTTATTCTTGTTTTCGGCTTTTTTACGAATTAGCCTATGGTTTTTTTGTGTTTTTACGCGTACCTTTTTATTTTAATTAGTGCCAACTTTTTACAAAAAATAAATTCTTTTAATTTCCCTTTGCTTATAATGTCCATAAATTTTATTTCATGCTGTGGTTTTTTGGTCATGTAATTCAAAACGGGATTGTTTATACTTCATTAAAATCAAATTTAAAAATAAAAAGTTCTGGGGTTTTTTAGGATGTTTTATTTATATTTATTTCATTCTATTTATTATTGATATTATTCCCCCGATTTTTAAATAATTACTTAGTTTATGACAAACACTTTAATTATTGATAATATAATTATATAATCAGGGGACGGTTGGAATAATATTCGATTTAAAATATAATAATCGAAATACCTACAAACAAAAAAACAAAAAAAATAATATAACCCCAAAAATACAAAATTATCGACAGAACACAAAGCTCACAAACATGGCATTATTCCCAAAAAAGGGGAAAAATCCAATCATAGATACTACTTATATTCATACAATGTACTATTTTTAAAAACTGCCGCTCGGTTTTCACGAATAGCTGCTAGCAGGAAAAGGGGGGGGGGGGGGGGAAGCGTGGTCCATCTCGCTTTTACCCCTTTCCCGCCTTAAATGACTGGGTATAAGGATAAATGTTAAAGTGGTTCCTAAAGGGGTCAGGTTGCACATCCAAAGGGCCTGGACCTAAAGTCCCGCACACAAGTAAAAAAGGAAAATGGCATACCTGAGAGAAAATGTTCCGTTCTTCCGCGTTGGCCTAAAAGGCGCCCGGGGACCTTCAACGTGGGTATAGACAGATAAAATTTCAAGTATTAGGGGCCCCCCGTCCCCCTACCCCCCGGATGTCTAGGGGAAAAAACTGCTTGTTTGTGATCTACATTTATAATGAGGGTAATGGGAGGAGACTTCTAACAGAATCTTTTTCTCTTTGCTTCCGGGGTAGTATTAAGGGGTGGGGGAAAATGAGATATTGCGTACCAAAGAATTCCCGGTGTGTGTAAGAGTGTCCGGGAATGAGATATTTGCGTACCAAAGCAGTTCCCCGGTGTGTGTAAGAGTGTGGGGGAATGAGTGTCAGGGAGGATACTTTCGTACCAAAGCAGCCCCCCCCTGTCAGTGTGGTGTGGTTCAGAGGATGAGATCTTGCGTAAAAAAGCAGTCTTCTGTGTGAGTGTGTTGTGTGCGAGGAGAGATTTTTGCGTACCAAAGCAGTCCTCTGTGTGAGTGGTGTGTGAGTGCAGAGATAGATACTTTCGTACCAAAGCACCCCCCCTGTGTGATGTGGGTGTGAGGAAAGGGATGAGAATTTCGTCCCAAAAGCGCCCCCTGTGTGATGGGGGGTGTGTGTGTCAGAGGATGAAAATACTTGCTACCAAAGAGTTTTTCGTGTAGTGTGTGTGTGTGTCAGGGAGAGAATTTTCGTCCCAAAAGCAGTCCCCTGTGCGAGTGTATGTGAGAGTGTCAGAGGTGAGATACTAGCGTCCCAAAAGCAGCCCCCTGTGTGAGTGTGGTAAAATTATCGGGGATGAGATCTTGCGTCCCAAAAAGCTCCCCTGTGTGGTGTGTGTGAGATGTCGAGGTAGAACTTGCGCCCAAAAAGCGTCCCCTGTGTGAGTGGTTGTGAGTGTCAGAGGATGGATACTCGCGAAACCAAAGAGTCCCCGTGTGAGTTGGGTGTGAGTGTAGAGGGGGAATACTTTCGTCCAAAGCAGTCCCCTGTTGGTGTGGGTGTGAGTGTCAAGGAGAGATACTTTCGTACCAAAGCAGTCCCCTGTGTGGTGGGGGTTTTTAGTGTCAAGGTGAGATACTTCGTACCAAAGCAGTCCCCTGTTGAGTGTTGGAGAGGTCAGAGGATGAGAACTTCGTCCCAAGGCGCCCCCCTGTGTGAGTGGGGTGTGTTGTCAGGGTGGATCTTTCGTACCAAAGCCCCTCTGTGTGGTGTGTTGTTGTGTCAGGGGATGAGATACTTTCGTCCCAAAAGCATCCCCTGTTTGAGTGGTATTTGGAGGTGATATTGTGTAACCTGCCTAGAAATGAGAAGGGAAATGAAAAAGGATACCGGGGGAACAAACCTTGAAACTGGCACTGAATTTTAAACACTTTTTTAACATTTTCGAATTTAACACTTTAAAAACACTGAAATTATCAACCCGAACCAAAAAGCTGGCAATATGCCCCTTATTTTTCAAACTGTCTATTTGAAGGGCCAAGTCCCTATGGGGCTCTCTGTGACCTCGAACTATTTAACATGAGTTAAAAAAACAACTCGTACTGGTGCCACCGGGGTACTGTGAAGTTACACTCGTCCGTGTTTTTCACTCCCTGCCCGGGTAGGTTTCCCTGCTACCATCAGGAGCGGATCTCCGATAGTGCTGGATAGAGTCCTAGTACGAGTCGAGACTGTGACTGTGAATGTCAAAGTTGGCTACTTTAGCGCGGGGGTTCCCCGGCCCCCTTGGGCCTCGCGGCGGGCGAGGAAGCACGACGCCGCTCCCATGGCGGACCATTTTAAAGCTGTACGATTTTTGGGGGGGGGACACCGGGGAACTGTGCCCCCTCCGAATCCTCCGATGCTGTGCGCGTCTATTTTATAACACTAGCCCCCCTCAAGAGGGGGGGTGGAAAAGGAGGGGGTAGGCACGCATGCGAAACTACTAGTTCGTGAAGCGGCGCTGTTGGGGGGGATGTTTTTTACCTCCCGTCCGAGAAAGGGGTAGTGGGGGAAAGGCGCATGCGCGCTACCCTCTGTGACCGAGCGTCTTCTTCTAGAGAGGGTTTTTTTGGGGTGGTGACACTGATGTGGATTTTAAGTTCCAAATTCCCATGTACAAAATAATATGCCCAACACTAAATTTTAAAAATGACATCCCTTTTTCAGAAGTTTTACCCCCTTTGTCCTCTCGTCCGAGATGTCTCTCTTTAAATTTAATTTATACATTTTCTCTTAAAACTAAATAGGAATTAGCTACAATAACCAAAAAATTTCTAGAGACAGCACAGCAGGTGGTATAGTGCTGCCATTTTTAGGCGCCTTATTCAAACACGGTGGCGCAAGGGGGCCGGGTTGTTACGTAGGGTTCCTAAGTGGTCGGGTTGCACTTCCTATAGGTTAACAATACCGCCTCAAAGTTTTTGTCATGACTTTCTTTCCCGCCATTGGTTAATCTTGTTAGGTCTTTTGGCCAAACCCCGGGGAAAATTCCCGGGTACTTCTTGGTTGGGGCGGGGTCCAACTTTTAAACACTTTTTTTTCCCCATTAAAAACAACAACAAACAACTTCAAATGAAATATATTTTTATAAATAGAGATTTATATTAAAAAAAAAATTCACTGGGCATGCTTCATTTTTTTCTGTTTATAATTCAATGTAGGTATAAAAGCTAGGTGAAAACGCTGACTATGCGTGGGCCTAGTGCTATTGTTTTTTTTCAGGGCAAAAAACCTTACAAGAACATAAAAAAAAAAACCCTTTAATAGAATCATCACGTTTTTGCTGTTAGTAAAAAAAAAAAAACTTAAAAGCCTTAACATCATAGGTATTTTAAACGGAAAGTCATTTGCGTTTAGAGTCCTTATTTTTAAAAAATAGCGACGTTAAAGATTTTAAAGGGGGAGTTTTTAAAGTAAAAAAGGGTTGGTACTAAGTAAAAAAAAGGGAGGCGGGGCCTATGCGTAAATCATGGGGGGATCATGAAAACATTTAAATTTGGCACGTGTTGTAGCTAAAAATCTGTATTATTTCGGGGGAAAATTGTATTTTTAAAAAAACACAATAAAATAAATTGTTAATAATGAATGCTTTTATTTATTTCTCTTTAAAGGGGTTTCTGATTGTTTTTTTGGTAAAAAAAGTTTTTTTAAAAATTTTAAAACCCCCCAACCGAAGAAGCTGGAATTCCAACCTTCAAACGGGATGGACCCACGGGTAAACTGGGGCCGGGCTACTGGGCCATCCCCAGAGTGCCCGGGAGTGAAGGCCCTTGGGACGCCTACATTCCACCAACGTACAGGGCCAAGTGAGCCTAGGGCGATTTTGGGCATGCTAGGGTACTTCTTCCCCCTACTAAATCAGGGCCTGGTAACCCTGGGAGTAGATTCCCGGGCATGGCTGGGATACTTCTCGCCCCGTCTAAAATCCTGTGGTAGAGAAAAATTTCCCAAAAAAGATTGAAAAAACCCTCTATCCCTGGTCTAAACAACCTTTCCAACAAAATAAAAACAAAAGGACACCACTGAAGGGATAGCAAAATTCGGCTACTGCCCCCCACGGAGGACATTATGTAGCAAAATGGATCCCCAAAGGGAAATTTCCCCCAGCAACGCCCTGGTCCAGGGACCAGCCAAAAAGTCAAACGCCCTCTCAGGCCAAACCTCATCTTGATCATGATTAAAATAAGACGTAAATATACACACATAAAAAAAACTTGTAAAATACAGCAACCCTTACACACTCAAAAAAATGAATAAAAAAAAGGGGCCAAGCTCATCTACCCTTCCACAAAAACTACAGTGCCCCATAACAGCACCTCGAAAAGTTTTTCAAAATAAAATTTTTCGTTTTTAATTTTTAACGTATAGTTTATCCAAGTTCTTTTTTTCAAATTAATTTAAACGTAATAAATGAAAATTCTATTTTCCCAGTTTTTTCGAGGATGCTGTTAGGGGGACACGTACGTTTAGGTGGAAGGGTAGATGAGTTTGGGCCCTTTTTTTAATCTCATTTCTTTGAGTGAAAGGGTTTTTGCTTTTTTTTTCTAAAATTTTTTTATGTGTGTGATCTCATTATTTTTTCAAGTTCCATTAAAAATTATTTGCAAAAATAAATTTTTATAAAATTTTTTAAATTCAATGGTATTAGCATAACAATATAGGATGTAAATATCTAACCCGGTTTCATTAAAACCCGGGGTATAGGTGGAAAACCAGGGTATAAGACGGTAAAAGGACTGGACCCCATTTTTTTTATTTCGTGGAGATGAGTTGAAAAAGCAATTTTAAAAAGAAATCGTTTTCGTTTTCGAAGGGAATTGGTATTTTGAACGGGCGTGGAAAAAAGTCTGGGTTTTTAGTTGAAAACATGGTTAAAGGTATCACGAAATCCAAACACTTTAAAAAGATTTGCGTATAGCAAAGAGCTCAAAAAAGTTCTATATTTATTTTTAAAGGGAGTGCCCTTTAAAACGCCGGGCCCTGAAAAACAAGTTGTATGAAAATTTGATTGTTGCAATTTTTAAACAAAAAGATGAGCAAATCATAATGTTTGTGCTGGGATAGGGGTTTGGGTAGGGTTGTCAAAAATGTAAAGTAAGTTGAATTTTACTAGTCCTAAACCAAAAGGGAAATTTGACCTACACTTTTGCATTATAAATAATTTTTTTTTTTTTCCCCATCTGGGCCCACCCGGGACGGTTTCTGATTTGTTTTATGAGAGTAAATGACAACCTTTTCTCGTTCCACACAAAAAAGAAAAATTTTAAAGTCCGCTATTTGTTGTATCGCCTTTCCCCCCCTAACTCTGCTTTTTTAAACCCCAAAAAGTGTAAGTAACTATGGTTCTTGTTGATTGTATCCAAGTGTTTAAGGCTTATTTTAAAAACCCTTTTTTTGGAAGCCCCAAAAAAAAACTTTTTTAACTTTTTTTTTTAAAAGAGAATCATTCTATAACCTTAATGTCCATGTTTAAAAAATGAACATTGTATCCACCCCTCTGGCAGAATCGCGGGCCGCGATTAGATGTGAGCAGTAAGTAGGGAGTTGGAGTAGAGGGATAGCTAACATCCTTAAAGTGTTTGAGCATGTTTCAAGCCATTTTTTTCACCAAAAAGGGAAAAATCGTACCCCCAAAAAAAATTTTGGGATGGGGTTTTCAGGGACCTAATCCCCTCGATTTTTATAGTTTTCATTCAATCACGTTACAGACGGCTGGGTAACACCTGAAATACCCCAAAATCTTTGGTGTATAAGGGGCTTGAGTGTTTTAGCGCACCCGGCTTTGGGTGCGGCGCCCTAAAGGGGGACCTAGATTTCGTTTTAGTATCTTCGTTAAGAAAATTGTTGACATACTTGAGTGTTGACACTCCCAGCTGTTCGCTTCTTCTCTCCCGCCAAAGGGCGCGTGAATCGTTAGGCCCTTGGTTACCTTCCCCCACCACCGCGCGCTCAGGCCGCTTGCGATGCCACTATACAGTTTTTAGGCGGGGGATCGTCACAGTGCCCGGGAGCGGGTGGGAACGGGTTTTGGTTGTAAAGAAGGGTTCGCTGGTTCAAACCTCCACGATGTTTTTTTTTTTTTTTTTGGAAATCCATTTTTCTGTGCCTTGTATTTAAATAGAAACGTTAAAGGTTTTTTAAGGGATTTTTGTTTTTTTTAATAAAATTAAATTAAACTCCTTTCCGGTAAAATTACTTTTTATTTTAAATAGAAACGTTAAAAGGGTTTTTTATTTTTTTTTCGTCTGCTTTATGTATATTTACCTAAATTTTTAAAGAAATCATAATAAAACACGCAAACAAAATTACCTTGTTTAAAACCCCGCGCCTAACCGCGTGACGCGCCAACCTAACCTTTTTTCCCCCTCTGTCTGGGGTGGGGGCGCACCATGCTAACCCACGTCTCCGGTGCGGCCCTCAATAAAGTCGCCCCGCCATTTTAAAGAAATGTTAACCCCCAATTAAATTTTTAAAAACGGGACATTTAATTTAGGTAAATAATATTATTAAAACGGACGCGAGGAATAAAAAAAAAAAAACTTAAAAATTAACGTTTTAAAAGGCAGTGGAAAAATCTTGGCCTCTTATGGGAAGATGCAGTAAAAATGGAATTTTATCCATTTTTATACAATTTTTTTGTAAATGGGGTTCGTAAACCCGTTCTTCAATTAAGGTGTTTTGACAATTGTTTTGAGTTTTATTTTTGGTATTTCTTGTAACTTTTAAAGTTAAAGTTTTGCTTTCAGTCTCTGATTTTGTTTTTCGTAAAAAAAATCAAAAAAAATTTGGTTGCCCCTACCTTTAAAATGATAGAGTTGAATTTCACCATTTCGTGTGTTTAAAAAGCAAAGTATGTAAATCGGCAAAAGGGTCTACAGGGGGTAAAGTACTTATTGGTTCTTCTTTTTCTTCTTTTTTAAAGCCGCGGGGGGCTCCCGCCATATTGCAAACAAAATGCTTTTTGTGTGACAAAGTTGGGGAGGAAAAAATGGTGTTAAAATAATTGCGCGGGTGCGGTCGGCTCTACCACAGGACCTGCCCATGAAAAATAACAGTTGAGTATAAAGGTAAATGTTTTCCGCAAAAATAACAATTTAAAAAAGCTGGACGTGCACCTCCCCGACTGAATGACCTTTCTGGGCCTTCCGGAAGTGACACAAACCCCCCTCGGGAAACCCCGCGGAGACGCCAGCAAACAAAAATGCTGTCACCTAATCTGTTTTAATCCCCTTTTTAAAGGGGCCCTAAAAAGAGCTCAGACATCGATGCTTTTCTGCTGTCCCACTCGGCCCGATTTTGTGCGGGGAATGAGATTGGTTGACTCCGGGCGTCAAAAAACCCCGAGTTCCTTCCCAAAAGACTACTCGTCCTGCGGAAAGGGCAACGGCCGGCCGGGTGGCGGCGTCCTTCTAGCGATTCGACCGCACCCGCAGCCAAAGCGCCTCGGGCCCTCGGCCCGGGCTAAATTTTTCTGGGCGGAATCAAAGTCGGGAACCCGCACTTCTCGTGGGGTCAGCATACCGTCCCCCATGTTCAGATGCAGCCCAAAACGCCGACTTTTGCACTCCCTGGACTTAGTTGCGCTGTGCAGCAAGTTTCGATGGCGCCTCTTGCTTGGCGATTTTAATCTAACTAAAGCTGGCGTTTTGGACCCCCAGAAGGCGGCGACAGAACCTCCAAATTTTTTTATTGCTTTTGCTGAACTGGCTTTCTCTCAACTGGGCACTGGAGCCAAACCCAATCAACCCCCCGAGTGAGAGACTATCGACCTGCGCTTGCGATGCGCCCGCATCTGTCAACGGTGGAGGTGGTGCCTGGGGTGAGTGACCATGACGCGTCCGGCCAACTCTCTTTGACTGCCATCCGTCCTGGAGTGCACCCAGAGTTCTTTATTTCACTAAAGCAAACTGGCAGGCCCTGACGAAATGCTTTTTGAACGACGCCGGAGGGGCTGCAGCTGGAAGACTCAATAAGCCGGGAAAACTGGAAACGTATCGTCTTGGTGCGCAGATGACACTTTCCCCAAAGGAAATAGGGGGGCAAGCGTCGACTCCACCCTTGGCCCAAGCAAGACATTAAAAAGATGATCGACGTCCGGGGCAGACTGTTTGCCCCATGCGGGAAAAACCAAAATTTAGAGACGCAAGAGGCCATTTGCTGCCAAAATCGCACAGGGGGCTCTTCGGGCGGCCAAAGGGCAACTGGAAAGTGGGGGGCTTTGGGCGAGGTGCAGACCAGAAATTCTTCTGGGGCTCATTAATTCCAAGGCAACTATTTCCCCCAACGATGTGGAGTTTCAAGGTAGGGGGAAAAAAACCCTGTCAGACCCCAAAGAGGTGGCAGCCTGTTTTGTGGGGCGTTTTTCCGAGCAATTTCTCGCGAGCGGATAACATTTTCCCCGTCCACCGGGGAAACGCGCCCGCCCCCAGCTTTCAGAACAGCCCACCTGAGCGGCGACTTGCTTGCCCGGGGACATAAAAAACTTTTACGGGGGACTAAAAACGAAAACAGCAGCGGGCCCCGGGCGGCGTGCCCGCAATTCTACTTAAAACTCCGCGAACGCTCTCACGACTCACTTGCCCCCTTTTCAACATGGCGCTTGAACGGTATTCCCAAAAGAAAGGGAAAACGGCGTCCGTGGCACCCATCTACAAAGACGGGGACAAAGAGACATAAAGAACTACAGGGCCAATCAGCATCACCTCCGGTCGGTAAGACATGGAACGTTTTGTGCGAGACCGGACGGCGAGTTTTCCCTTTAGAGCAAAAAAGTCTCCCTGCGGCGCCCCCGGCTTTCGGGAGGCCGTTCTTGCCCCACCTCCTCGCCGGCGCCATTTTTCTGGGGGGGCGGCACTGGCGAGCGTAGCGGGGGCTCACATTCACTGTGTCTTCTCGATTGGGCTAAAGCGTTCGAAAAGTGCCACACGTGCGTTACTTCCAACTCGACATTATGGATTAAAGGGGAATTTGCTTTGGTGGTTTGAGAGTTTCCTGGTCGGCCGCACCAGTTGCCATTCAAACGGCGAGCGTCAGAATTCCCCGGGGCGTGCCCTCGGCGTCATCCAGGGCAGTGTGCTCGCCCCCCCGCTTTAACGTCTTTACCGACCTCCCTACCTCGGCAAGGACCAAATGCTCCAGTACCTGATGCGTCACCCCGTCGTTCGTGGGACCCAAAAGGTCAGACCCCCCAAGCAGACCTAGACGCAAATTTAGATCTGGTGGGGCCCAAAATGGCATGTCGCTCAACGCCCTCAAAGGGAAGATGATGGGCATTACGCGGCTCCCAAACCCCCCTTTACTTCATGTACACCATCGATGGGGTCCCACTCGAGTACGTCGACAAGCAGCGCCTCCCCGGCTTTCACATCACAAGCGACCTCCGATGAACGTCAACCGCATCGGCGCACCAAGGCGTTTCAGGGGCTGGGTTTTGGGCCCGCAACCTGCCGGGGTGCACCCCCGCGTCAAGGGATGGCCACCTGTCGCTATCAAACCCTCCAGACTTTCGGCCTTCCGCCTGGCACCCAAATACCCTCGAGAACCTACAAAACTTGAGAGGGTGCAGAGAGGGGGCTGCATTTCATACATGGCCGTAACCTCCCCCACCCCCCGTGACCCGATGAGGTTATGCCAATGACCATGCACCTGCAGTACACCGATCTGGGGTTTTTTAAAGATGCCTCATGGGGGCCCCTGATTTGACGTGTGCGCGCGCATCATCCAGGGCGCGTGTTGAGAGGCGACGATAAAGGCCCCCCCCGCCTCCAACCCCCCTCCGGCCCAAAAGGATGCTCGGCCGACGTGCTTTTTTCTTTCCGGGTGTTAACCAAAGGAACGACCCCCGCCCCCCCTCAAATCGCTCAGTGAGTCTTTCCCTTTCCCCGTAGGGAGCCTTATGGGGGAACCCAAATGCATGTGCTAAATTAGTTAGTTTCAGTGCTTTATCAAGCTCTTCGGGGGGCACAAATTTCCCCAGATTTTGGTGTTTTAGCAAAATATTTGCTACGTCGAGCCGTTTCTTTTTGCAATTTTAAAAAACAAGAAAAACAAAAAAAAAATAAATATAATAAATAAAATATAAAGGGCTTTTTCTAGGAAAGGAGTTTTTTTTAATTATTATCAGAAATAAAAAAAACACCTACAAAAACCTTAAGTTTCATTTTAAAAAAATTATTAATTTACCCCCGGAAAAGGAGTTTTTATTGGATTTTTAAAAATAAACAAAAAAAACTTCAAAAAACCCTTTAAAGTTTCTATTTAAAAAATTAAATAATTTTACCCGGGGAAGGGGTATAATTAATTATTATTAAAAAAAAAACAAAAAATACCTTTAAAACCCTTTAAAAGTTTTCTATTAAAATATAAAGTACTTTTAACCCGGAAAGGATTTTTATTAATTATTATTAAAAAATAAACAAAAATACCTTAGAACCAAGTTTACAGATAAGGGGCTTCCCAAAAAAAAAAAAAACATCGTCGGGAGGTTTGAACCCGCGAAAAACCCCTTCTTTCAAATCCCACCCGTTACACCCCCGCTACGCGCACTGTGAACAGGCCGCCTATAACGTGTATTGGATCGCAAGCGAGCCCTGAGCGGGGGGGTGGTGGGGGAAGGGTTTGCCAAATCGCCTAACGATTCACGCAACAGAGCCTCCGGTAGCGGGCTCTCCCCGGGGGACGTGCCATCAAGCGCCCCGCAGTTTAAAAAAAGAGTGCAAAAGCTAAAGAGTTACCCCGTAAATACAAGCGCACAACCTAAAATGCATTCAAAAAAAACACTTGCAAAGGAAAAGTGGGGCCCACGCAAACTAAAAACTTACAAAAAAAACTCATCCATCAACGCGGCGGGACTTAACTTTTCCTAGTACGTTTCACGACGAAAAATCACATCGTTTGCTGACGGCGGATGTTTTCCCAATAAGAATAGTCGGCCCTTTTGCACCGTTCTCCCAAAAAAAGAAAACTAAAACTTACAATTTGTTTTTTTTGCCTTGCTGATGAGGGCCCTTTCCTTTTAACCCGTTTTCTTAATATGGATGACGTCGACAAGCGAAGATTCTGTTTCACTACACTGAAAAAAAAATCCGGAATGTTTTTTTTTCTTTTTTTTTTTGTTTTGTCTGTTTGTTAAAACGATTCCGGCAAAAAGATATCCAAATTTCTAAAAAATTTTCTGAGGCCTTCGAAATTCAGAAATTTTGAATGCTATGTTTTTTGGGGCAATCGAAAAAAATTTTTTCTTTAAAAAAATCGCAATTTTACGATTTTTTTCAATTAAAAAAAAAAATCTTCTACTTATAACACCTACATGCATAAATACGAACACACCCCTAAAAAAAAATTTTAACCCAAGTCACTTCATAAAAACAATTGCGAAATTTTTGAGAACACTTCCTTCTCTTTCCCCAAACGAGGCTAACGAGCCGGCCCCTCTTTCTCTCTTCGGGCTGGCGCACGGGGACTCATTGCCCTGCTTGGGAAGAGTAAGGATGTTAACCGAAAAATTTGCAATTGTTTTATGAAGTGACCCTTGGTTAATTGTTTTTTAGTGTGTGTTCGTATTCTATTTCGTTCCGGGGCAATAAGCTTTCCCCTATCACCTACATGCATTATTCGATGGGAAAATTTTTTTTCCTGCCTTTAAATTTTTTAATTTATATAAGTGTGAAATTTTACGCGATGGGGGGAAAAAAAATTTCTCATGTAAATCGCAATTTTAAAGCTTTTTTTCGTTAAAAAAAAAATTCTTCGACTTATAATACCTACATGCTTTATTCGATTGTAATGCTATTTTCACAGAAACTTATTATTATGAATTAATATATTTGTGTGAAATTTGAGCGCAATCAAAAAATCATTTCTTATGAAAATCGCAATTTTACGCTTTTTTTCGTTTAAAAAAAAAATACGCTCCCAAACGCGCCTGAAAAAAAAGTTTTTAAGCTTCCTATTTTGGACAAAACAAAAAAAAAACCCATAACCGAACGTGTTATGCCTAACAATCCCCTATTGCTTCTAAGAGGCTCCGCAGAGACAATCGAGTTAGTTCTACATTTTTTGTATGTAATTTCTTTTATTTGTTTCACAATATTTTCACAGTTTTTTTTGTCGTACTAAAAAGTTAATGTTTATTGTCGGTGAAAGTTCCATGTTCATTATTGGATGAGCGTAGCGAGCGAAGCGAAGATTATATTTTACTCATTGGGGAAAACAATCCGGGTGTTTTTTTTTTGTATTTTTGCTGTTTTTTAACACGATTCCGTCTAACCGATACTTTTTTTGGATAAAATTTTCTTAGCATTCGAAACTCGACCTTAGAAGCCCCGTTTTTTTAGCGCAACAAAAAAAATTTTTTCTCATTAAAATCGCAATTTTACGATTTTTTTAATTTTTTAACATTTCTTTGACTTATAACACCTTCATTCTTTTTTTGATTTGGATTTTTATATTCGTGTGAAATTTTTAGCGCAATCGAAAATAGTTTCTCATGTATCGCAATTTTACGATTTTTTTTGATTTTTAAAATTTTTTCGACTTTTTCACCTACATGCTATATTTTTTGTATAATTTTTCACAGAACTTTAATTTTATGAATAAATATATTCGTGTGAAAATGTGAGCGTAATCGAAATATTATATCTCATTAAAATCACAATTTTACGCTTTTTTTTTTAAAAAAATTACGCTCATCCAACAACGCGTCTGAAAAAGCGTTTTCGAATCTTTCTAGATTATTAATTGTAATTGATCGCGCCTACTAAAAGGAGGGGTATTTACGAAAAAAAACTAAACCCACGGATTATTAAACACGATAGAAATAAATTTACATTGTTTTATTTGGGGAATCGTATCAGACATTATATTTTTTTTTTTCATAAAGTGTTTTTTTTACAAAATTTTATATTTTAAACCCCATGATATGTGGGGTCCGTTTTTTTTTTCATTCTTATTTTTTTCAAATTCATTTAGAAAATTACACCGCTTTTTGGATTTGTAAGTATTTTAAGATAGGAACATTGGGGGGAAAGTCCGGCGCGGGAAGGAAATTTAAGGGGGGGGGGGGATGTCGCGCCGCGAGTTTTGATAATTTAAAACTTTTTTCATTTCATTTTGGGATGACGTAGCGAGCGTGCGAGCGAACGAAGATTTTATTAAATACACTGGAGAAAAAAAAATCCGGAATGTTTTTTTTTAAAATTTTTTCTTTTTTTTGATTTTTGTGTGTTTGTTAACACATTTTGGCTAAAAACCCAATACTCCGATTGCAAAGAAAATTTTTTGGAGGCCTTCGAAATCTTTGAGCTTTGGATTTCCACGTTTTTGAGCCAACGGAAATTTTTTTTTTTTTAAAAAACGCAATTTTTACGATTTTTTTTGATTTTTAAAAAATTTTTTTTCGCTTTTAACACTTAAGCTTTATCCGATTTTAAAAATTTTTAACAGAAGCTTGATTTTATAAATTAAGATATTCTTTTGGTGAAATTTGAGCGCCCATCGAAAAACATTTTCAAAAAAAATCAAATTTTTTCGGGTTTTTTTCTTTTTTTAAAAAATTTTTTTGACTTTTAAACCTACATGATTTATCCTTTTTGTAATGATTTTTTCATAAAACCCTTAATCTCATGAATTAATATATCGTTTTAAAATTTTGAGGCAATCGAATAATTTTTTTTTTTTAAAAAAATTTGGGCAATTTACGATTTTTTTTTTTTTTAAAAATTTAACTTTAAAAAAAAACGATTTTTTTAAAAAAATTAAAAGTTATTTTTAATTTTTTTTTAATTTTTTAAAAAAAAATTTACGACAAAAATGTTTTTTTTTTCAAAAACAACAGAAAATCCGCGTAAACAAGCAGCTCAATGCCCCAAATTACCCCGTTTAGGGGCCTCATCCAAAAAAGGCGGCGGGCCCTTTAAGGTTTTCCTAGTCCCAGAAAAACATTACAAACAAGGAAAACATTTTTTAACACATTAAAGAAAATACAAAAATAGTAAAAACAAAAAAAAAAATTCAAAGAAAAATCCTCACATTTTTTTCATTATTTTTTTCCAAAAAATAAAGGGACGTTTTCCCCATCTCCGTTTGGGATACGTAATGTTTTTAATCACCGATACCCTAAGAAGTAATTATTAACATTTACTAAACCCCAAAGAACGAATTCAACTGTCCAAAATCTAGGGCGACGGCGTTCCCCGGGGCAAGCCCAAGCGCACGCGGACGGGCTGGGAAAAGGCAAATGATAACTCGACCCTTTTTACTCCTACCCGATAGGGGGGGTTTTTCAGCTAACTAGTAGGGGAGCAAAAGGTAATTCCGGGGCCGAAAAGGTGAAAGACTATTTTATCTGGTATCAATCGTTTCCCCCCTATTAAACCATAGATAAACAATTTCGGGGGAGGGTCTTGTTTTTTTGGCTGAAAACCGGCCATATCAAAAACCCAAGATGGCCGCCGCTTTAAATTTTTTTAACCCTAGCGAAATCTTGTAAGTATTTGGCCCCGTTTTCAATTTCAAAGGTACCTTTCCCGAAAGGTAAATGATAAAAATGAAATTAATGTAACAAATTTTTACAAAAATTTTCCATTTTCTTTGAGGTTTGTTACAATAACTCAAAACCTTTTTATTTTAAAACTTTTTTCGTTATGGAACATTTTTTACTAGGTAAAAGGGTTTTTACATTTTTTTAAGTTGCTTTTTTGGTAGATTTTTCTATGGTTTAAATGAACCCAGGCTTTTTAATTTTTCCCTGAAAATTTTATAGCCTTTTTTTATGTAATTAAAGGGGCGAGGGCATGTGTAGATAAAATATAGGGAATCCCTGTGTGATCTTTATTTTTCAAATACATTTTTGTGGGGGCACAATTGGTGAAACATTAAAATATTTGGGATAAATTCGATTCGTTATGAACCGAATTTAAAAAAAATTTTAAAGGGGGTAAATTTTTTTTTTTACTGAGCCCTTCCCGGGGCAAAAAAAAAGGGCCGCCCTCATTGAACTTTTTAAACAAAAAATTTTTAAAAGTATTTCGCCGTTTTTAAATTCTAAAGGAAACCATTAAAAAAAGGTAATAAAAAGCTAAAAACGATTTTATCAAAATTTTCCAAAAATTTTAAATTTTTTTAAGGGTTTTTTTGGGTTTTTGGGTTTTTTGTTTTTTTAAAACGTTTTTTTTCAGAGCCCCAAAGGTGAAAAAACCCTATGTTTTGGGGGAAATCAACGATTCGTTTTGAACCGGGTTTTAAACAATTTTAGGGGAAAAAAATTTCGTTTTTTTTCTGGGGCCCTTCCCGGGAAAAAAAACAAGATGGCCGCCCCAATGAACCTTTTGCCCAGCATTACCCTAAAACCCATATTTTCCGATTTTTAATTTACTTTATTTTTTTTGAAAAGGAAATTAAAAGGGGGAAAAAAATATATTTTATCTTTTTTGTTGAAACTTAATATTTACTGGGGTTTTTTTAAAAAAACTTTTTTTAAATTTTCCCACACTCTTTCACCCGGTATGGAACTATGGCGCCATTTATTTACATGAAAAAAACCGGGTTTTTTGAATATTTTTTGGCTTGTTTACCCGTGCTTTCCTCTTTATGTATTCAATGATTTTTACTTTATTGGTTTTCCGGGGGGCAAAAAATATCCCGAGATAATGGGATTTTAAGCGACGGCATGTGAAATGGGAAAAAAATTATGCATCGAGTATTTTTTATCTTGATGTTTTTAAAAACATTTTGTGAGGCACAATAATTGATTTAAAGGTTATTATCGGGATCAAACGATTCGTTTTTAAACGTACTTTAAACAATTTTTTATGAGGAACCCCCCCGCAAAAAAAAAACAAGATGGCCGCCCAAAAAAAAATTTGAAAACTTTCATATTTTTTAAAATAATTGGGCAGATTCATTTCAAAGGTACCGTTAAAAGGGAATTTTTAAAGGGGCAAAAAAAATATAAATTTGCAAATTTTTTTCGAAACTTTTTATATTTAAATGGGTTACTTTTTAAATTTTTTTCCTTTTTTGTTGTTTTCAGGTTTTTGGGAAAAAATATAAAAAAAAAATATATATGTATATATTTTTTTTTACCCCTTTTTTTTATAGTAAGACTTTGGGCGCTGTTTTTTTGGTACCCTAGAAAGAAAATTTAAAAAAAGGGTTTTTCCACCGGGGGTTGGGAAACCCGGGGCCAGATGGAAAGAGTATGACAGTTTTGACATACATTTCGGCCACGAAAAACTTTTAAAAAAAAAAAAAAAATTATTTTATTAAAAAAGGGAAAATTTAAAAAAAAAACCCCACCGGGGTTTGAATCGGGACCTAGACGGCAATGTCATCTCTTTCCATCTGGTCCCGGGTTTTAATCCCCGGTGGAAGAACTTTTTTTTATTTCTTTCTATGGTAAAAAAAATAAAAAGCGTCAAAGTCGTTTCTTAAAACCAAAAAGGGAAACCCAAAAAATTTTACAATATTATATATATGTTTTTTTTGTTCCTAAAATGTAAAAAAACGAGGTAGTAAAAAAAGATAACCTCAGTAAAAATTTAAAATTTCGTTTAAAAAATTTTTAAAAAATTTTACTTTTTTGCTCCCCTTTTAATTTTCCTTTCAACGGTACCTTTGAAATGAATCTGTCAATTATCTTAGGGGAAAAAATGAAGGGTTTAAAATTTTTTTTTGGCGGCCATCTTGTTTTTTTTTGCGACGGGTACCTCATCAAAATTTTTTAAAGTACGTTTCTAACGAATCGATTGATACCAGATACATAATCCTTTCATCAAATTTTTGTGCCCTACGAAATGTGTTTAAAAACATAAGATCAAAATACTCGATGCATATATTTTTCATTTACACCTTGCCGTCCTTTTAAATACATTTCTCGGGATATATTTGTCGGAACAATAAAATAAGGCTCATTGAATACATAAAAAGATATGCTACGGAAAAAAACAAGGCCCAAACATATTCAAAAACCCCTTTTTGTCATGTAAATATATGCGCCATAATTTCCCTACCGATGAAAGAGTGTGGTAAAATTTAAGTTTTTTTAAAATAACCTCAAAAAATATAAATGTTTTTAACAAAACGTAATAAAATAGTTTATTTTTTTCTTTTAAAATTTCCTTTTTTAAAAGGGGGACGTAAATTAAAAAACGGAATATACTTTTAAAGATTGCGAGTCCCAAAAAGGTTTTTATTGGCGCGGCCCCTCTTGTTTTTTTCCATGGGAAGGCCTCAGTAAAAAAAAACCCCAAAAATTTTTCCCATCAAAATTTTTAAATCACCGGTTTAAAAAGAATCGATTGATACCCCATACATAGTTGTTTCACCCATTGTGCCCCTGAAAAAAAACGGTTTAAAAAAACAAAAATCTAAAAACAAACATAACCTTAAAAAAATTAAAAATTTTTGGAAAAAATTTTGATATATCGTTTGTAGCTCTTTTATTACCTTTTTAATGGTTTCCTTTAGAATTGAAATCGGCGAAAAAACTTTAAAGATTTTTTGTTAAAAATTTTTCAATGACGGCGGCCATCTTTGTTTTGTCCCGGGAAGGTTCAGTAAAAGAATCGAAATTTACCCATTCAAAAAAATTTTTTAAGTTGGTTCTAACGAATCGATTTAACCAAAAATCTAAATTGGGTTTCCACCAATTGTGCATCGAAAAATGTATTTTGGGAAAAATAAAGTCACACAGTATAGCAAAATTTCTTACACAAAGCCATCGCTTCAATTACAAAACTCAGGGGTATAATTTTTCAGAAAATTAAAAAAAATTTATTTCATTAAAACACAAAAAATAATCTACCCAAAAAAGCAACTTAAAAAATTTAAAAAAAATTTTTTCCAAAATATTCGTTCCAAAAAAAACAGAAAAATGTAAAATAAAAAAAGTTTGAGTTATTGAACATAAAACCCCAAAAAATATGGGATTTTTTTTTAAAAAATTTTTTTCATTTAAATTTTTAATTTTTTATCATTTACCTTTTCGAATGGTACCCTTTGAAATTGAAAACGGTCCCAAAAAACCTTTCCGAAGTACCTAGTTTAAAATTCGAAAGCCGGGGGGCCATTTGGTTTTTGATATGGCCGGGCTCAGCCCCAAAAAATCAAAACTCTACCAAACGAAATTGTTTTTTATGGATCAATACGAATCCCCATTGATACCAGATACAAGCTCTTTCACCTTAGCTCCCACGGAAAAACATGTTTTATACCCCATGCTCCCCCACTAAACTGCACCCGCCGTTTTGAAAAAATTAACAATCTTTAAACTCGGTATATACTGATATGGGTCCCGGGCATAAAAAAAAAAAAAAAATCAGACCGATCCGATAACCGGTTTGTGTTTTAAAAAAATGTGTAAAATCGAAGAAAATCTTTCGGCCCGGCTGGTTTGGTTTGGGTTTGGTTTGGGTTTGGGTTTGGGGGTTGGTTGGGTTTGGGTTTGGGGGGGGGGGGGAGATTCTGCCAGAGAGGATAAAAAACCTACAGAGGGAAAAAGGGGACATCTTTTTGAACTATGAAAAATTGGCCACACTTAGATGTAACCCCAACTTTACCCTACTTTTTCCCCCGGAGGCAAGCAATATTCCACCTCCAACACCCCCCTTTAAAACACCCCTAAAATTTGAATAATTATAAACCTAACCCAAAATTGAATTTTTAAAAACAAAAATTTGTTTTTAAAAAATGTTCAAAAAGTGTTTTTAACCCAAACGGCCTATTTTCCCTTATATAAAACCCCATTTTGTCAACCCCCCCTCCCTAATGTTTATATTTTTTTTACCTTTATTTCCCGCATTCACCCACGAAAGGGGACCTAATGAGTTTTCATCATGAAAAATTTAAATGATGGTACATAATAATATGAAAAAAAACCCCCGGAGGCAACGTATTCCACCCCAAAACCCCCAAAATTGGAAAATTCTTCCTCCAATTTAAAAAGATGTTTTATTCAAATTTGTTTTAAAATTTTGTTTTAATGTTTTTTTAAACCAAACGGGGGCCCTTTTTATTTCCTTTAAAAAATTTTTTCAACCCCCCTCCCTTATAGTTTTATTATTTTTACCTTGATTTCCACATTCACCATGAAGGGACCTAAAGATTTTTCGGATAAAAATTTGGCATGAGGTAAAAAAAATTTACCGGAGGAGCGAATTCCTCCCAACTCCCCCTTTAAACTCCCCCAAAATTAAAATAATTCATGCTTAACCCAAAATTGATTTTTTTTTCAAATTAGTAAGTTATGTTTTAATTGTTTTAACCCAATCGGGGCCCATTCTCATTTCCTTAACCCTAATTTTTCAAACCCCCCTCCCCAATTTTTTTATTTTTTTTTACCTTGATTTTTTAGCATTCTCATGAAGGCCCTTAAAGAGTTATCGAGAAAATTTGGGATGATGGCATACTAATATGAAAATATTGCGGAGAGGGAAACGATATTCCCCCCCAAAACCCCCCAAAAATTGGAATAATTCTAGCTCTAAACCCAAAATTGAATTTTTTTTCAAATAGTAAATTATGTTTTAATTCATTTTTTTTTTATCGGGGTTGTTTCGTGCGGGGGTAGTGATATCTTTCTGTCGACGTTTCGAAGACCAATCAAAAATCAACGGGGGCGAGACTTTAAAAAGTTTTATGTTTTAAAGTTTTTAATTTAACCCCAAACGGCCTACTCTCTTTTTTAAACCACATTTTTTAACCCCTCCCTAAAGTTTTTTATTATTTTACCTTTATTTCCCCATTCCCCCATGATGGCACCGAATAGTTTCACATGAAATTTAGCATGATTTACATAATAAAATAAACTCGTAATCGGAGGCAACGATATTTCCCCCCCACTGTTTTCCCCACCACCCTTAACTTCAGGGAAAAAATTTTTAAATCGTATTTAATCAAATTTTTAAAATTTTAATTGGATTAAAATTATGCGTCGTGTGTTATAAATTCCCGGGCAAAAAATATTCACACAAACACCCAAGGGGCACTTTAACATAGGAAGTTTTTTAAAAAAAAACATTTTATATTGCCCAATACAGTTTAAACAAAAAACAAAA
>JAMZAV010012892.1:0-17322 GCA_024449915.1 Sweltsa coloradensis | reverse complement strand
TAGTTTGCTTTTGAAAATGTCTCACGGTATTGTGAGCGTGTCTCGTCGGCCTGTGCAACGTTTTTGATTCTCGGAGCTTGATCGACGATGTTGCGAGATAGGACACGGGTTATCTGTGGAAATAAAACAAGACCAAATTCAGTTCTTACGGTTCGCAAGTGTGAGGATCATTCTAAAACTGGTGTACGGCTACGTGACACATTGTGAAGATGAACTATGAGATTATTGCACGTTCTGTTGAATTACGGAATGATCGTGCAGCAAGGTGTGCTGTACCGCTACTAGAAATATTTCAAGCTGTGATAAAGCTGTGATATCACAACGTTTCCAAATTCTAATATAATGAAACTACAAAATATTGACATTATATTTATTTGCCACAATATGAATATTGTGCTGATACTTGATATTGTCGACTTGCTTAGCTCTAGCTACCCAGTTGCTTTCCCATTTCATTTGAAATTAAAATGAATATAACATACTGAACCAAACATAAAAAATAGTAGGCCTACATACAGTATTATTAGAGATGTGCAAAATGGTTTTTTAAAGTTTGAAAATTCGCGCCTTAAAAATAAAAATTCGCGATTTGTCGCGATTTACCAAAAAACACAATTTTCTCATGCACAACTAATTTGAATGATTTTAATGATTTAAAAGAAAAACAAGCTCATGAGAGTGAAGTTCAGAATCAGTTTTAATTTTAAGCTCAATTTCAGCCTTCAGTTTTCAAAGTTTCCGACAGTTTTTACCAGATTTAATTTCGCCTACCCGGCACCTCCACCAAATTTACAAAATTATGCATTTTTTATGTAATGTCTTTTGATATGGATATGAAGAATTTTGAGCTTGCTCTCGTTCAAACGATTATTAAGATCTCACAATTGCGTTGTATGACCCGGTGCCTCCACCATATGTACCTACCAGCCAGTATTAATTTCATTTCGACTTCGACCCGGCACCTCCACCAAAACTTTGAAATTTTTGTATTTTTTTTTAATTTTGTGACATAATTCGCATTTAAAGACATAATTGATAATTTCGCCACTAGTTTGCGGTATCAACTAAAATTTCGCGAAAATTCGCAAATTGGAAATTGGTACCATTCAGTCACAATTCATGAGATTCATGTGCAATCTGAATTTGAAGGGATTATTGCAACCTTAAAAAATTCGCGAATTTCGTTGTCACCATTTTTGCACTCTCTAAGTATTATAGATTACCGAACGGCTAGTTACTTAAAAGCTTCAGGCTCACATAACTTTTGTGCTAAAGTCGGTTGGTCACCTACCTCTCGATCCTGCCATAAAGCCAAGGATCAAGGCCTTCTCCGGTCGAGTTACTTTATTAGCTGTCCTAAACATGTCTTGAGCCTCCAACATCTGGGTCCGCGACAACGAGAGACCCCCCTTCCTCGGTATAAGTGGATTCCCACCGGGAGCGGGCGCCGCAACTGGCTGTAACTGAAAAAGAGCAGACAGTATAGATATACACAGTACACATTCAACGAATTAATCATTCCAAGGCCCGCACAACGTGTTTCGTTTTGCAATTTAAGCGTTTTCATTTAAATTATTTATACCAATCGGAAAACTGGAATTGAACACTTTTGTTACAGTTCATTGAGTATTAGGACACCAAGAAATTAAAGAACTCTGCCAAAGTATGCAATTTCTAATTACCAGGTAACGGATGCACTCGATAATCGATATTCAACAACATTTCGGTAATCAATAATGAAAATAAAATACTATCGAATTACTGCTCATGTTTTTGGAAACATCATAACATAATTTTCCCGTTATGTGGACTCCCATATTACCCCTATTGTATTTGTGTTGTGTGTGCAAATGATAAAATATTATTTAATTTACATTTTGCGATCACAGAGGCTCAACAATGTCACAATATTTTGTATTTTGTGTATTTTGTCACTTTTTGACACATCCAATCTTGATTTACTTACCTGATCTGTTGCAACTGCTGCAGCTGTGGTGTGGTTCGGAAGACTACCTTGGTCTGCGTGACCGGGGCTGGAGTGGGGGTGGTGGGGGTGGTTATTACGGACGCTTGGGGAGGGGCGGGACTCTGGGGAACATAGATGGGGGCGGGGGTGTTGTTTAGGATTAGTAGGGACGCCTCGGCGGGGGTCGCTGCGCTCGGGGTGGCCGCTGAAAAGTGCAATTCGTGGTTTACATTTTATTATAAACAAACATAATTTATACAGAGTAAAAGCGATATAGTACCATACCATAGGTATTTTGCCCAGAGCATGGATCTGCTAATCGTAAACGTCGAGAAAAAGAAAAAATCTGATTTAGACCAAAAAGTTGATTTAAATCAAATAAATCACACACCCTGTCACTCGGAAAACACTCATAGGTCGCTGGGTCCAGCCGGCAATTGGGAGATTTGGGTTCGATACCTGGCTATGTATTTTTTAGACTTTTTTCCTGGATTGATCTCAATCTTCTGATGCAAATCTGTTGTCTAACCATTTAAAAAACGTTACGGTTACAATATTGAATTGTGAGACAACAATAAGGATACAACCAAGGATGTTATAACTGAGTGAACGTGCTTGCTCGCAGTGCTCTCTTTATGTCACGGTCTTTCATAATAATAGGGGCCTAGGGGTCTACTTTCACGTACCTAATACGTACTATTATGTTTTGTACAAATTATGTTTGATGATTGAATGATGATAAATATGATTATTTCTAATTCTAGCCAGGCAACACTAAATTATCTTAATTAAGCGAGCGAAGCGAGCGTTTCCATTTGACTCTGCCGGAAAAATTTGTCACTCGTTTTGTTTTTTTGTTTTTTTTTTTGGTTTGTTTTTTTTTTTGTTTGTATGTCTCGCCATAAACGTTCGAACGGAGGCTCGGATCGAGTTGAAATTTTGACCATCCGCAAGCTTTGTTCTCGATTGAATGCCATTAGTTTTGTGGCAAAATCGTTCAAAAAGTTAAAAAGTTACATTAAAGTTAATCGAAAGTTTTTTTTTCAAACTAACCGGCGACAAAATCTGAGATAGCCAAATCATTTAGAATGTCCGTCCGGTCACGAATATGTTAATTTTAGTTTGATCCGATAAGTAGTGTAGATGGAAATTACATTATAACAAAAGTAACGTTGCCATGGCAACGAAAAGACGCGCGAAGTTTCTAATGCACTGCCACCTAGAAGTAATCAAATACTTTCGAGGAAGCTGTCACCAAAGAGTTTAAATATTTTTCCCAATGAGTCAAGGTCCTCTAGATGGCGGTGATTTTATCCACAAAGTAAAGATTTACATACGGGTTTACCCAAATACCTTGGCAATAATAAATAATATCGGAAACATGGCCCTGTTGGACATCGAACGTCGCAAATTTTAAAATTTAAAAAAAGTGCATTGTGGGTCAGCTATAGCACGTGCTCGCTTATCACGCGTCAACTGAGCGTTTCCTAGTGGTAATAATAATATGTTTGAAGGAATGCCAAAGGCTGGATCATGTGAATGACATACCACCCACCATAACAGCTGGTGAACTTAAAGATGGGAACTGGCCTACCAGTGGATCTGCAAATTCCGCCAAAAAACGAATTTAAACCTACGGTCATTCTCCTCCCTCTTCCCCCTCCCCCTGTCACCCAATCCACACTCATTCACTCACCCCTTCCCCCCACCCCTAGCCAACAGCTAGCCTAGTTTTAGTTTCAACTCAGTCTCTCTCTCTACACTCACTGAGGAAGGTCACGTTGACCGAAAACGTTTTGATAATGTAGTTTATTAACACATTCTATGCCAAAAACGTCTATAAGACGTGTTTTCAAATTCTCCCGCGCCGTGCCAATCACGTCTACTAACGATTTTGCGCGGTCGGTTAACTTATTTACTAATAAATCTGCTAGATGGCGCAAACCCCTACACTCAAAACTTGTCAAGAGCTTACACAAGCTACCGATAGGTAGCGCATGTGGAAAAAGATCGCAAAAATATCTCTAAGCCTAGAAACGACAATAATTACAGCTGTTTGTTTGTTGTTGAATGATAAAGATGGCGGACTTGAGGAAGCTAAAATCTAAAAATACTTGCTTATATCGAATTATTGAGCAAATATTCGCCGATGACGACGCGGCAAGTGAATTTAATTTCAGTTATATTCAGACCAAAGTGACAATGAAGTAGGCCTAACTGGAGAAAGTAATATGAGAGTAACCGTGAAAGTGATGACAGTGACAGGGAAATAGAAGTATTGGTCGGTGGTGGGGAATACCTCAAAACTGTCAATGGATTTGCACCTAGGCTGGGGCCTAGGCCTTCTGCTACTATTCTAAAAGTGTAGGCCTACCCTATGTTGAAAAATCATCTCATTATCTTAATTAGCTGAGAATTTATGTCAGTTTTAGCAAAAGGGAACAAAAACTGGTGAAATCAGTGAAATGCTTGGCACAGGGGTGGTTTCCCCTAAAATCTTACCTGGCAGCCAATGTGTTAGATAAAAAAAAAAAAAAAAAGCACCTACTCCATTTAAGGTAAGCTGTTGTACCCTATCTCTTCATGTCATTCACGTAATAATAATAATAATAATAATAATAATAATAATAATAATAATAATAATAATAATAATAATAATAATAATAATAATAATAATTGAGTAAGAAGAAATGTTGGGCTACTCGGAGGAAATAAGTTTTGGAAAAAGCATTTTAAGGGGATAAGTTTACCTGTTAGGTACTAGCCAATACAGGGTGTCTACAAATTTTCCATTACAAAATTCCCTGACTTTTCCAGGTTTTCCAGATGGAAAATTATATTTTTCCAGGCTGCAAATTTGGCTTTCCCGCACATTATAATGGAGGAAAAATTGTTTATAAATTCAATGTTGATTTCGGCGAGAATTTTAAACACCAGACAAGGCAAAATAATTTAAGAATTGTTTTTAAAATTGGGAATTTCTATTTTCACTTTTCAGCAACAAAAAAGGTATTGAAATCACTAAAATATTGTTTTTTTTTACATTTTTAGTAAAATTCCAGAAAAAAAAATACTTTTCCAGAAAAGTTTATCTAACGGGGATCCAAACCTTTGTGTAAAAGTTGCGCGTGCTAATCGTTCAGCTAACAGCAATTACGAACTATAGATAACTTATACTTTAATAAAAGATCGCGTAAAAGCTTTGTGATTGCAATGACGGCACTTTTTACACTTTTAAAATTTTCTGCCAATATTTCTTGAACGTAATTTACATCTGAATGCACCTCGTGTACGAAAATACTATTTATTTTTGCATATGAAACTTCTGAGGTGGCAGTCAAGTGATTCAAAGTCGACCAAAATCATCCAACTCACCAACAAATATTTCGTGGTTTGAAACAATAAAAAAAATTGTTCCATGTCACCAATCGACTCGTGGACTTGTCCCCAAGACTACCAATTTGGCGATTTTGAGCGACTTTAAACGATAACGCGACTCGGAACGATAAGCGAGTTGGAACCAGTGAGCTCAAGACTAGGCCTCCAGTCTCCCACAATTTTCCCATATCATACATAAACAAATTTTGTCTAACAAAATAATGGCAATCTTTTCGACCTCGACCAACCACAACTGGATCGATTACCCTACCAACAAAAAGTTCAAGTTATAGAATCTGGGTCCAGGCCTGCGTAGTATTGTCAGCAATGGTGTCCAAGATGTCTAAACAGAGTAAGCTTACCGGTACGTTCCAAGGTCGGTAGAGTTCTCTTCGTCGCTTATCGTTAATGCTTGCAAGTAGTCTCTGCAAGGGGTAACGATCCTGGGAGCCAACTGAGGCAGGTGATGACGATAATGCAGGAAGGGAAGACTTGGCCAGGCTATGGAATGATATGGAGGATGTCAAGGAAAGGAGTGATCGTTTGGCAGGGTTTCGACTCGACAAGATAGGCCTACTCATGAAAATCCAGCCTATTGCTTCAATTGAGTTAGGATACAATACTATACAAGTAAAGATACAACCAAATCGAGGGTTAAGTATACAAGAGACTAATCGACTGAATTAAGCTGATATTTTGCACTTGGTGGGCACAACGGCAGACATGATGTAAAAGGCGGCATAACGATTGAACTGCCAATACAATAATTGAGGTGTTTATTACAAAAACAGCCTATGTCCAAAAACACATTTTACAGGAGATCAATAGACCATTTTCAGAATTAACTGTGCATGCGCCTCCATTGCAAAGCATTATGGGAGAAAGGGCATTTACATGCTAAATGCCATATGATTGGGATTGTGGCTGACTGCACGCCATCGTTGGAAACGCAGTTCTCACACACCCGAGCATATGGATTTAGCATCCAAATGCCCTTTCTCCCATAATGCTTTACGCGCGATATAGAGGGCGCTGGTGATTTTGAAAATCGTCATTGTATTGCACAGTGTGTCCTGGTAGTGGGAGGGTACTGTGTAGGATGTAGGGGACCTAGTGGAGGGTACTCACGTGACACGTCGCGGGGCACGGTGATGACGGCCGTCATCATGTGCGAGGGCGTGGCGGGCGTGTAGGAAGGCGTGGCGGGCGGCCCCGGAGTCGGGGGGTTCATCGCAGTGAGGCCAACCGCGTAGTCCGGAGTCTTGTCCTCCTTCTCGGCGCCCTGCGACGCTATCAACAGCTGTTGCGCTTGCCGCAGCCTCGGACACCTTCTTTGCTTCTTCGATTTCTAAAACAGAACGTAAACATTCTAATACCAACGAGGTCCGGTGCTAAACTAAAACATACTAGGGTAGGGTTGGGACTTGACATTGATTATTCGATTCGACATCGAATTTGCCTTTATTTTGAGTTTTCAATTTTCATACTAAAATTTTATGGAAATAATTGTATATTTTAAACCAAAATGGAGCCATTGTTTTGAGTTTTTATACTGAAATTAAAGATTTTTTTTATAATGGAATGAAGACTTTTTATTGCTATTTTCAAGTCCCTTACCATTAGGCCTACTAACTGATTTGTCTTTGCAGCGTAGTTAGAAAGGCAACAACCACATTCATCATAACAGATTGCAGATTACCTAGGCCCAAGAATGCCACATAAATGGCTCTTTTTTCAATTGCCCCTGTACCCCTACGACCCTACCCTATGAAATCAATTCTGGAGGCTAATTTCACCCTTATGTTTCTTTCTAATTTGGACCACTGATTTAAAGAGGATAATACACCGCAGGGCCTAGGCCTATTTATATTTTTTAAGTTTAGTTTTCTTTTGATCGTACCATACTATGCCTAAGCGTAGCGCCAATAAATCAACCCCCTTGTTGGCGTTTCCTCTTCTTAGCTTGAGCATAGCCGAGCGGCTGTTCGTGATTGGCAGAAGTTTGACCCTCCTCCTTGCGCCCGGCTGGTGTGCGGGACAGAGAGGCCCGAGGCGGAGTGGTGAGGGGGTTTTGAAACGGCATGCGGGAACACGGCTCGGGATACCTTTCAGGGGAGCTGAAATGCAATCGGATCATCAGTCATCACAACGTTATCCCATTACAGGTGAACAACACATAAAGTGTAAATCTCTTCCAGTCATAGTAGATTAAATTAACATACACTACTGTGCACTGATTACCTCGAATGTAGGCTACGTAGGTCGAAGTTTCATTTGTCTAAAATAAACTTATTTGCAGCAATATTTGTTGCACTGATGATTATAGTGGGTGTTGTAAAAAAGGCTGCGAGGCAAACATTTTACGTTGGGAGGCTATATTATCGTATTTTGTAGGCTACAGAAGTTAAGTTAAAAGGGTCAAAATTGGCTATCAAAGTAGGCTACGCCATTTAAAAATTCTAATTTTTTTTTGATTTGTAGTAGGTGGTCTAGGCTCCCAGATACAACTGAATTTGTAGGCCAAATTTTAGTACCTTTTTACCGGATCAGTTTTAACCATTTCAAATTTATTAATGTGATGTTAGGTTAGTTAGGCTTTTGGGTCTTGTTGTTACGTATCTGCTTCCAATGCAGGGGGTCCAGGGTTCGATTCCGCCATAGTCAGAAGTTTTTAACTTCTTGTCTTAGGAGTTTGTAAACGGTGACTTTGGAGCCGTCTAGCAACGAAGCACATATAAATTCAGAGTTGTGCTGAATCGGCCTTGTTGATTCTGGCGTTGATTCGCGGGTGTTCACACTGTCCATACCACTGATTGCTATATTTCCTATTAAAAATAACGATCTTTGGTTGGTTATCGCTCACTCGCCGTTTGCGTCGTGGCCTACAGGGTTGGCTTGGTCGCTTTGATTTAAAGTCCCCACTGAAATCAGTATATAACTGAGTGGGTAGACTCTAAATACAATTTATTTTTTTATTTTATTTATTTAATAATCAAGTAAAAATGGTATTTAATGAACCTGGAAAACAGCACTGGGCCTTCAATATCCCATAGACTTAATTAAAAACATTTATCCCAACATTTCCTTACTTGTATCGGTCATTTTCCTGGGCATTCCTCTTGAACGTACTGGTACTGTAGGCGCTGGACTCTTCTTAACGTGACTGGCAACGTCAGCTGTTTTCTGGAGGAGCTCTACTCGAAGGGCAGCTGCCTTGGGCTTACGTTTGACGGTAAAGTGTTTTACAGGTAGTGGTTGAGCCCCAAAAACACTAAAAAACGAATTTCTATTGAGATAATGGCATTCTAGCGGTAGCATCCCAAGTCGGTCGGAATTTTACTGGAAATAAAAATATCAATGCTTTAATGTTTTCCCAAAAAAAGAAAAAACCATTGCTTAAGACTAGGAAAGACCCCCACAAATAGAGAAGAGAAAAAAAGACCCACCCTAGACAACTTGCATATCAACACACACATTAACAAGGGCAATGGCTGCTTCACCACACCACACCTTCAGTGCTCAGGCCACAGGCAGACTCCCAATTCGGCAACATAACACCTGCAAAACCAGTAATCTGGTACACCAACTGAAACGCAACTGTGTCCTGCTGAGTATTAGGCCTAACACAGGTCTCGCATAGAACGGACACAGGCAAGACACAATAAAACCGGACTACGGACAAACCAGTGGCTCGACATGCAATATCACTCAACTTGGCTTGGCTTGGCAAGTGCTACACATACCAGAGTTGTTACATCACTTCCTGCCGGCTACAACACAGGGTTCTGAGTGAGCTCAACACTGGATTACCTGGAAATCCAGACTGCCACGTAAGCTAAACATCCGCTAGGCTCCTCCCCTTCCTGTTACAGCCACACCCAACAGCGCCTTGTAAATTTCTACGTATTCTTTGAACTATGTAGTAGTTTATTTTTAGTTTCCATTTTGACTCAGTGACTCGTACACCGTTTTCATTACGGGCATCCTACCAGGACACGCCTTCATTTTCGACCAACCGACGTCAAAGTAAGCAGAAACCGTAACCACGTCACCCACATTCGACCAACCTGACACAATAGGTTTGTTGTTTTGTCCACCTCAAATTAAAGAAATTACACCCAGGCGTAAAATATATAATCAGAAATGAGGGTAAAAAGTGCAATAACTTACGTGTGGACAAAAAAAAAAACTTTTTTTTGTTGTAATTTGACAGCAATTTTGAGGTAATGTTAAAGCTGTAATTCAACTCAAACTGTCGGAAGATATCTCAATCAATAACACAGCTTAATGTATTTTAATACTATTTTATTAGGCCTACATATTTTTATTATTACCAGTTTTATCTTCCATTTATTTTCCACTTTTGAAATTGGCGCAAATTTTCCTTGCTATAGGCCCTACCTTTACACCTCCTCAAGAGGCAGTGTGCAAAAGTTGTAAAGTGGTAATTTAATTACCCCCTGGACAGAAGAAAAACGTCTGTGGAAGAAAAGTTGTAATTACACCAGGACAAAAAAAGCATATTTCTTCAAAGGTGCAAAAGGTGAAAAAATTAGTGGACAAAAGTGGTGGGTTGTGTTTCCGACACAACACCGACCACATCGATCCTGTCATTTTTTCATCGTCATTATCCACTTCGTCCTACATCAAGTAGACATTGTATTTCCAACGATAAGGGAACAATTCGTCATCAAGAAATCACGATCATCCGCGATCAAGAATACGCCGAAATTTCCTCAAGAAAACATCAAGACTGTGAATATTATTCGAGTGCTTCGTGTTACGTGTTTTTTTTTTATAACTGCGGGGAATCCAAAATTATAATTTATACAAAATTAAATTGTATCAACAATACAACGAGCAAACATTATCAATGGATTATAATTGGATTACGCACGGCAGCCAGGAAAGGTGAGGGTGCGTCTGTAATCGACTTTTTGAGCGAGTCTGCTTGGCTAAGTCGACTCGTTAGCCGGAAGCCCCAGTGATAAAGTTGGCGTCGAAATGTCACAAGTAGGCATCGGTCGTCTACTTGGTTAGCACCCGAGCGTAGTCGCCGAAAGTGTATGCTTGTGACCCTACTCGCCTACTTCAAGATGGCCGAATGCGAAGAAGTGAAATGCAAGCAGGATTGAAATTTAAATTAATTTAAATTGTTCCTAGGATCTTATATTTAATGAATTATTTTCTTACCACGTAGAAAATTAGCAGTGTCAGGAATTCAAACAACTAAATGCATGTTTTAGGGCCCAGGCCCTAGGGCATAGCTAGGTAAAAAGGGGGGGCCTAGGCCTAGCGTAGGGTAGCCTAGACCTAGGCTTGCCAGCCAAAATGTAGCATTTTTAATGTTTTGTGATATAGTTTGATGTTTTTAAATTTATTTTTTAAATTCTTGACCCTTTACCAACGAGGTTATGCTAGGTCTAGACCTATGACAAGCCAAAAACGAGAGAATAACGCACATGGACTAACAAACACAAAAAAGTTTTTTTTATTTACAAATTTATAAAAAAGACTCAAGCTACCGCCCTTTTCGTGGGTGGATTTGAGAGCGGGCTTAAAAACGTATGTCCGTTAAGTAGGCAGTGGGAAGGCATGATAAGCAGGCTTTGAGTAGTTGTTGACAAAATCATTAAGTAGGCGAGGTGTAAGCAGGCTAGCACAGAGCAGGCAAGTTTTTTAGCAGGGTAGCAGTCGAAAAAACGATTACAGACGTACCCTGAGTACATGTCAGATGACATTTTAAAATTACTATTGTTGTATTCAATTTTATTATTCTTTTGTATCATTTTGGCTAATAACAGGGGAATTTATCTGAGCTCATAGGTAGGTTTTCTTTTGTTTATCATAATTATGTTCATGTTTATTCATTTCAACTGTCAATAGAGAACCAGCATAACTGAAAATTGAAAGCAGTAATTAGTTGTGTAGCTAGTACACCTATGATCCTCCTCTATACCTCCGTAGCCGTAGATATTATTGCCAGCTATAATTAGCCAGAGAGAGAGGAAGAGAGAGCAGTGCTGAGAACGTCTCAAAGGGCCCGGTAGGTAAGGCCGCGTTCACACTAATTGGTTTAGTTATAAGGGGATAGGAAATACGTGTTAAATTGTTTACGTTTTCGGTTATGTCTTAAGAAATTGTTAAAACAAATTCTTATGACGACCAATGAAAAGGAGTAGGGCCTAACTTAAAGGGCCCGTTACCACTTTAACAAGTTTTTCTTAAAACCAAGTAAGAAATAAAAATTAAGTTCATTGTTTATATTTCCAGACCTACGTCAATAGGGGTCTTTAAAATTTATCGGCGCGCTTCGGGTCAGTGACGTCACTGACCGAAGCTGGCGAGGTTGCAACACAGCACAGTACAGCGGGGATAACGGTGAGGCAGTCCGGTCTATCTATCGAAAATAGTTGTTTACTGAAAACAAAACGGAAAGGGCCCGCGATTCATCTGATTAACAATACGTTACGTTACCAACACTGTTTTTTAAAACACATACGTATTTTCGTCATTTTAATGGGAAAAAATTATATTGGACGTTCTTATACAAGTATATGTTGCCAATCATGACAGGTAGCCTTTAAAAGTGGAGTTTAATAAGTATTGCCTATACACAAATAATACACGCGTAGCGATTCTCACACACACACATGATACGAATTACTTTCACTTTAAAAAAATAAGTATTTGGGATAGCTTTAAAAAATTATTATTTCCAAATTAGTGAAATTACATGTTAAGGGATTCTAAACCTATGGGCTAACAGCAGTTTCCGTAATCAAGTAAATTCAGGATTGCCAGGGGGAGGATCGACCGCGGACCTCCGAAAAACTCTCGCGCTTTCATGTTACTACTAATCGAAAACGATTAACATTTTTCATTATCCCAAGGCATTTTATTTTATTTCCTCAGGAATACTCTGTATATTATTTATTATAACCCCCTTATGACCACATTGTGTATACAGAATGAATAACAAATCTATGTTGCCTGTTAGTTCAGTTCTGTTCGAATTGTAGACATAACATGAGGAGGTATGCTTTTCTTTATTACGCCAGACATCAATGTTTCTCTATATTGTACTGAGGAGTTTTTTCCAAAGCTTTTCGTGGGGTAAAATATGAGAACATCTTTGAAAACTATCATTTGCCCAAAACTACTATATGCTTAGTTATTTTTACACGCGCCGACTCACGTTCAAGCAATCACTAATAAAATCACTCTCGTCGCAACAATTTGCTCTTGTCGGGTTGACATTTTGACACTTTGGTGTACAACTCTAACGAACACTACTGAATAGAATTTCTTGCCCTGTAAATATAAAACATTCTTTTTTTTTGCACCTATTTTCACACTCCTAAATGTCATCATGAAAGATTTTGAAAGAGGCACGTGTCCAACTATGAAAAGGTCTGGTTTAAAGGGTTTATGGGCAGTGTTTAATGTTTTCTTTCCTTCTTAGTCCCATTAGCTTATGCTTTTTGTTTATATCGTTCGAGTATGCAGGCACACCCTCTACATAATATACTTATGGTATATAGATTAATTAGAAGAACCATTCCAACACAAAAAAGATTTTAAAATCACCATAACAGCATAAATTCACAAAAGATGAACAAAGACGTCAGGCTCAAACAGTAAATATATATTCGGCTAGGTGTACGGTGTTTTGAATGTTATCAGAAGTGCGCCCGTGCGTTATCAAGTCGATTGTCAAAACGACTACTTGTAACACCTCTACACTGACATTTAGCCGAATAACACATGGCATGCGTTTTTATTTCAACCTAATTTGAAGCGAGTATGCCATACTCTTGACTACATGTCATATCCCCCTCGCCAAGCATCTTTAAATGTCCAATACGATGACTCAGTTTCGCCGCGACACTGGCTACTCGACTCCGAAGCCAAGGCCGTGTCGTGCGTTGTTGCCAGTACAGCGAAGTGGCGAAAACATAGTCAATTTCATTAGATATTTTACAATTAATATATGGTGATTATGATTATTTTCGAGAAATAATTTGTTGTAAATGGAGTCTACTTAGGTAAATAGACGTCTGGGTACACCTTTATATAAGAGGTGAACGATCCCTTTAATTATGACAGGCCACTGAAACATTACTAACCAATCAGGATATCGGATTTCTTATTACCATAACAATCCAATAACAATTTTTTTAGACTAAACCAAAGTTATGTGAACGCGGCCTAATCAAAGGTCCGGAATAATTAATTTGTTTATTCATTTCAATAACAGTTAATTTTATTATTTTTTAATTGTATCTTAGGAGTTTCTTGCAAAACATTGAGCTAGTCTAGTTAATTAATCAACGTAATTTAGTGACTAGATACCTGATCCGGGCAAGGCACAGGGTCTAAATCGTCACAAATTAATATATTCGTGTGAAATTTGAACGCAATCGAAACATTATTTCTCATGAACACATGGCAGCTCAATGCACCAATTACGCTCATCCAACAACGAGCCTGAAAAAGGGTTTGCGAAGCTTCCTAGTTATTGGCACTGTATGCACCACTGTTCATGTACCGGTACCGTACTACCCCAACTAATGTTGTGGCAAAAAATAAGGCGCAAATCTAGAAGGCTTTCTAGAAGGCTAGAGGTCTTTTCTAGCCATTTTCTAGCTACAGTGAGTGCTGCTTGCGATCTTTCTGGCAACTAAAATTAGAAGCTGTCCTCTTTATCCTCTAGATCGCATCATTGGTGTTCCTTTGCATTGCGGATTGTATTAGGCCAGAACTAGGCCTATTATATTATAGCCAGGCCAACTTATGTTATGGACACCAAGTTTAGTTACTGTGCGTGCGCAGTTATGACAGATTTGGCCGCCTCTATTTACACCCTTGGGGTGCCTAAAATTCCTTTCAGTTCGGCTCGTCAGCGCCTGAGGCTACGTTAACCTAGAGAACCTCCCTTAGAAACCGGTTTGACTGCTGACAAGCCGAACTGAAAGCCACTGTAGAAGCAAGTTTTTTGCTATTTTCACCCACTTTCTGCACATGCGCAAGGGTGTCTAGAAAAAGGGAACTTATTGGCCGTAAAGAAGTCTGCCTAAGGTTAGTCTGTTTATTTCCTCTCTCTATCAAAAAGTCTTGAACTTATGTACAGGAACCCTACTAATCTAGGGCCTAGGCCTCACGCCCATGATATAGACTTAGGGCCTAAGCCTATAACCTAACATTTTATAAGACGACGTTTATATAACGCAAGCTGGGTGCAGACTGGATTAGCCTATAGGCCTACCAAGCAACCTGAGCCTGATCAACACCTCAGTCCAAACCGAGTTCAGTTGGTTTGAGAAGTTGACAGCTCATTCTTTTACAGGCTAAGATAGGGAAGTGACAAACACAAGCAAACTGGAATACCTAGCCTAGCCTAGCTGCCTACATGCTTGCGCTTATCTTTCTTCGTAAATCGAAGCCCTACAATCATAGCATCTTATTCCCATCCCGACCGAGCTCGTACAATTCCAGTCCAGACTGAAATCTAACGATAATTTTTCACAAAATGAGACTGAAAATCCAGTAGTAGGCCTAGGCCTACGGATAGGGCCAGCCTGGACTCGGCTAGAGTCATAAACGTTGTCATAAGCTTGCGATTTGCACTCCATGCCTAGGTAGGGCCTAGAGGAGCCTTTCTGAATACAAAGACCAAAACCAAACTTACTAAGTTTCTTAAGGTCATTTACTAAATCTGAAAATATCCGTTTGTTTTCATCTATATCGCCAATTTCAGTGTTCAGAGATCCAGTTGATGGTAATGTTTTCATTGTCTCGGCCAACATAGAAACCCATTGTTCACTGTCAACTTGAGCCACTTCCAAGATTTCTTCCAATTCCTGACGCCACTGAAATAAACAAATTCTTGTGTAACCCACACACTTGAAACGTTAAAGCTTAATTGGGCAGTAGGCCTAGCTTAGGCCCTAGGCCCTAGGGCCTAAGCGTAAACACTGTTCATAACTTACCTCCTCAACATTACGGCGAGGGATGTGAAAAAATGACAACAGTAATTTGAGTTTAACTTGCGTTTGAAGGTCTGGGAAGCAATCTTTAATATTCCTTAACACTTCAGCATTAAGCTGAGAACAAATTGAACCACCTGTCCACGAATCATTCGACGTTCCAAGCTTATTATGAAGCCACAACGAAGTATCGCTATCCCTAACATTCGCCATATTAAAATGGTAGTAAACAAACTCGTCACTGGAGGCGCCATCGCGCCAACAACAAGGTGATCAGAGCCCTCTAGATACTACCATCATTAAAAAAACACCTAGATTCTTCGTACACCTTTTTATTATGGAAAAACGAGGAAAACTTTTTTATTACAAATCAGAAGAATTTCTTTTTATGGTAAGGTTATAACTTTTTAATTCACAAATCAAAAACATTATTCATAACGATTATTTAGTTTTGTAAAACAGAAAAGTGAGACACATTAACATTTTTTATTGGCTGGCTAGAATCTCGTAGGAACCAATCACGATGTGAGCTCAAAATATATATCAACATACGTGTAAATTTTAACTAGGAAAACGCTTAAGTCCCGCCGCGTTGTTGGATGAGCGTAATTGTGCATTGAGCTGCCATGTGTTATGCGGATTTACTGTTGTTCTGTGAAAATATCATTACTAAGTTGAAGATATTTTTAAAATTTAATTTAATTTAATAAAAAATTAACTTAAATTTTAATTTTTTTTAATGATTCGTAATTTTAAAAAAGGAAAAACTCGTAATATTGAAATTTTCATAAGAAATAATTATTCGATTGCGCACAAATTTTACACGAATATATTAATTCATAATATTAAGGTTCTGTAAAAAATCATGACAATAGGATGAAGCATGTAGGTGTTATAAGCTGGAGAAATTTTAAAAATTGAAAAAAGTCGTAAATTGCGATTTTCGTAAAAATATTTTTTTGATAACGCTCAAATTTTACACGAATATATCAATTCATAAAATAAAGTTCTGTGAAAAAATCATTACAATCGGAACAAAGCATGTAGGTGTTGTAAGTCGAAGAAATTGTTAAAAAATCGAAAAAAATCGTAAAATTGCGATTTTCATGAGAAATTTTTTTTCGATTGTGGTCAAAAAACGTGGCAGTTCTAAGTTCAGAGATTCGAAGACCTCCATAAAATTTTCATCGCAATCGGAGTATTGGGTTTAGCGGGAATCGTGCTAACAAACAGACAAAAAATCAAAAAAAAAAAAAAAAAGAAAAAGAAAAAAAAACATTCCGGATTTTTTTTCTCCAGTGTAGTGAAATGGAATCTTCGCTTCGCTCGCTACGCTCGCTACGCTCATCCAAAAAGCCCGAAATATTTTACATACTATTGTCAAATAAATAAATAAATAAATTTTATTTAGAGTCTACCCACTCAGTTATATAACTGATTTTCAGTGGGGGACTTTAAATCAAATCGACCAAGCCAACCCTGCAGGCCCCGACGCAAAGTAAACTAATTGGATGAGCGAAGCAAAGACTTCAATTTCACTGACCCCCAAAAAATTTAGCTCGGGTGTTTTGTTTTTTGTTTTTTGTTTGTTTGTTTTTTTGTTTTCTGTCTGTTTGTTAGCACTTATCTGATCTTGATGAAAATTGGAGAGGACCTTCAATATCTCTAATTTTAGAGGTGTATTGTTTTTGGGTACAATCAAAGAAATATTTCTCATGAATATCGTACTTTTACGATTTTTTCGATTTTTAGTGCGATATTTTCGTGCCATTTGGGCCGATTCTGACCAAATGGGTGGTGCTACAACGTTCATATTATGAAAGAAAAAGTTGAAAAAGTTAGCCAGAATCCATAGAAATAAAGCTGTTAATATAAGTTTTTTTTCGGTAAATATACCAATTGACAAGTAACAAGAAACTTGACAACAATCACCTAGACAACGATCGTAAAAAGGCAGCAAAAAGCCTTACAAGAAGTATCACAACTAAA
>JAMZAV010012891.1:0-16908 GCA_024449915.1 Sweltsa coloradensis | reverse complement strand
CAGCTTCATTGAGATCATGGAGAGATGAAGGACTTAATAATAATAAAAATAATAATAATAGGCCTAATAATAATAATATAATAATAATAATAATAATAATAATAATAATAACAAAAGTAATAAAATAATGTATGTAATAGGTACACATGGAAGTACTTGACGTAAGTCCGTACAACATGTTAGCTCCGGTTTTACCGAGTTTGTATGAAATACATCCAATAAAATAATAATAATAATAATAAAAATAATAATAATAATATAATAGTAATAGGCCCTAATAATAAACTAATAATAATAAATAATAATAATAATAATATATATATCTATCTGACTCCTGTTTCCAGCTTAAGTTAGGTCAGGTGGGTGGCTATAGCCACCAATTTTCTAGGGCATTTTATGAGTTTGTTAACACCGGCTTGCCAGGCCTGTCATGTCCTCTTCAGGTTCACTCGCACTTCTTCCCACCAGTTCACGCCATCCACTTCTGTCTTCCCACAGTTTCCTTGCTTCGACTTCTTCCCACTTCTCACCTCTTTTCCTGTATATCATTTCTTATTTGATCTTTCCACTTCTCTCTTGGTCTACCGACTCGTCTTTTAACTTTGTCCCCCACTTTCAAATTCTGTCCTTGGAATTCTTTCTTCTCCCATTCTTCTGACATGTCCATACCATCTCAACCTTTCTCGTTCCAATTTTGAATAATAGCTTCTCAACTCCAACTTTTGTCCTGATTTCTTGGCTTCTAATTTTGTCTAACTTCGATATTCCGGCTATGCTTCTTACAAACTTCATTTCAGCTGCTTGAATCCTACTTGCATCTACGGCTCCTAGTGTCCAGGTCACTGAAGCATATGTAAGGATGGGTAGATAGTATACCTTGTACAATAACACCTTGCATTCATTAGGGAAATCCTCGTTCCAAAGTAACTTTCCTTACTTGCTGATAAAAGGATTCTGCCTGGGCCACCCTTTTACTGATCTCACTTCCCATCTTTGCCTCCTTTGTGATAATGCTACCTACGTACGCAAACTCTTCTGCCTCTTCCAGTTCCTCATTTCCAATTTTAATTTTCTCTCTAGTTACTTTACTTGTTCCTTTCTTTCTAGATTTTTCCATCACAATAGTTTTACTTTTTCCTACACTGATCTTTAGTCCAAATTCTTCTGTTACAAGATCCACTTCTTCACTTTTGTCTGCACTTCTTCAGCTGTCTCTCCCCACACTAGGATGTCATCCGCATGAATCATTGTCCTTGTGCCAGTTCCCGTCTCTGGTTCCACCTTATTTAATATTTCGTCCATTACTATTGAGAATAGTAATGGGAATATTACACTGCCTTGCCTTAGGCCAGAGTTAGTGTTAAACCACTCAGTTTTTCATTTTTTGTTTGAACACAACATGTGTATTGTTGGCACTTTACTTTTTATTCTTTCGATCATCCGTGGTTAACCCCTTTTTTTTTAGGCAATCCCATAATAATAATAATAAAAATAAAATTTTAAAAATAATAATAATAATAATAATAATAAAAATATGTTTTTGTCAGGCCAAAGTCCCCGGTATCTACATTTTGCGAAAAGCATTTTCAGATGTAAGACAATGCAAAACAAATGGGATAGGAAAAAAGGGCAAGAATAAATCCGGGAAAAGAACGCAAAAAAGGGAATTAAAGAAGAACAAGAAATAAGGAAAAAAAGAAGAAGGAAGGATAAAAAACCCTCCACCGCTAGGCCCTGGGGCCTACCAGTCTTTATAGGAAAGCAAACTAGCCCTTCAACTATCAAACTATTAGCCTTGTTTCCCCTGGGGACTGGGTCCAGTATTTTCGAAATTTAAGTACGGTTCCAATGCCCTTGACATTTTACATGTCGAGTCCCCAAACTAGAACTGAACTAACATTGGGTCTAGCATCGCGCCATCTTAGGGCGTTTTGCTAAAAAACATCACTGTTACATAACCCTACTTTCATGTCTTTTTCGTAAATCGGGTAGGATTAAAGGGGCCAGCCGCAATCTGAAACTTTGCCTAGATATCATCGTTACCCTGAACATCGTTTCGCCCCGAACGACAAAGTTTTAGGGGCGACATGTACTAACGATCGTTCGAGGTCTCGATCGTTCACTGTACTTTAACTTTCGCAGTGCACCACACACCGGCCGTGGCGGGGCCCGTTACAAGAATAAAATGCCCCACGAAATAAAAATTCTTACCAAAAAAGGGGTCAAGATTTTTTTAATAATTATTTTATTGTAGCACGCATTCATATTGACTCAAAAAATATTAAAAAGTTTTTAAATTTTATTAGCTAACGGGTGTATAAGTGGGGCAGCTAGGGGGGCGGGACCCACCCGGCGGCGTGGCCTAGTGGTAAGCTTTTAGCCTTCTGCACGGAGGGTTGAGGTTTGATCCCCCCTTATTCCAACTTTTTTTTATTTTTACACAATTATTTTTTTGAGGGGTGTTAAAAGGAAATAAAAAAAGAGGGGGATTTTATTTTTTCTTGGAAATTTGTTTATGTTTCACGTAATAATACGTTTTGAAAAGCCCCGATTTGCATTTTGAATGTTTTTCAATTAAATAATTCAGAGAGGTTCCAGTTTAAATGGGGTTTTTTTTTACACAAAATACATTAATTTTTTCTAAAAAACACTATTTTCTAGCTCTTTACTTCCCTTTTAAAACATTTAAAACAATTTAAGAACCAGTAAATGCATTCTAAAGTTTTTAAACTTTTTATCAAAATTCTATTTTTAAACCCTTGAACAAAAAATGAGTCAATAGCATATTATCATTTAAAAAAGGAATTCTTAATAAAAAAAAAATTAAAAAAAATATTTTACTGATATTTGCATGGGGCTTTTTGGGTAAAAGATTCCTCTGAGGGCTTTTTACAGCTATTTTTCACATCGTTCGCGTTCTCACCTAGGTCCAGGCGAGTGAGAACGCGGACGACCATTTAAAATCGTTAACAAGTTACATGATCGCTCCGAACGATTTTGACCCGACAACGCTCGCGTTCTCGACCCAAAATTATCGAAAGCGAGTTACATGATTGCAGGGGCTGGCCTAGGCGTGTATGATCTACATTTGAAGTTGGAACCCAACGAACAGAAGTTAAAAATAGATACAACATTTTAAAACTTATTTATTGACATTTGCAATTAGGCTGCATTGTTTTTCATTTTCGGTTCCCTCTCAGGAAGCTTTTTTCCCATGTGAGTAGGGTACTCAGTACGGTCCTTCCAGTACAGTAGCTACTTTTCGTCGGACCGAACCCAACCGGTACGGTACGGTTTTTACGTGTTTACATGACGTACTGAACTGAGTACAAAAAAACCGTACTCAATACCGTACTCAGTCCTCCATGGGTACATTCCGAAAGCTCAAATATGCTTTGGTGTTTGGCATTCTCCAGCACGTTAAAGCATCTGTAAAGCACGATATACTTTCGGAACCGTCGAGCACGAGTATGGCGGGTTTCGGGGAGGCGCCCCATGCGCGTTGCCACAGGTGGCTGCAAATATATTTTACGAAATTTTTAGGTTTTAAGTCCCTCATAATATAAGGAATTTAATTTATTGAGTAAGTGTAAGTGACTTACCGTTGTTAATTCAAGCGGCTGGATCAGGTAAACACTATTACGCAAGTTTGTTGGGGTTTTGTCACGTCAAAGAACGATACATAACAATTTAATTAGGTGACCGCCATTTTTATTTTAAAATACCGCCAATTCTCCCATATGTGGGAATGCTCAATTTAAAAACCTCGAGCATATTGAGTATGCTGAATATGCTCACAAACCATGTTACGGAACGCCAGCGTAGCATATTCAACAGTTTTCGGAAGGGGTTTCAAGCACGAAAATAGCATATTGAACAACTTACGGAACGCAGCCCATGTAAAAAAGGCTAATGTTAGGCCTTATACCTATCCCGTTTGCTACGCTGTTTGCACAATAAAATAATAAAATAATATAAATTTGTTAATTTTTAAAGAATCATGGGGGCGATCGCCCCATCCCCCCCCCCTGTATCCACCACTGCTATTGCGTAGGCCTGGGCTACCCGAACAAAAACAAAATATTGAACATTTTCGTTCAACGTTCTGGCCGTAAGCCTAGGCCTGCAGTGCTTTCGGTATGAACATGCTTTGGGCCCCAAACCCAGGACCTAGCCCTAGGCAACATGAGAGAATTACAAAGATGACTTGGGCCTAGGGGCTAGGGCTAGTTCTAAGCGGCTAGGCCTAGGCCTACATATGTCTACGTAACAGGGGTTTTTTTTACAAACATAGTTTCACGAAGGCGCAAACCATCTTGCTCATAATAAGCAGCTAGGGCCTAGGCCTACCAATAGAACCTGGAACCTGCAACGTTAGGCCTAGACCCACCATGCATGCCCTTGCTAGGGTTGGGGGCCCTTGGGTTAGGCCCTACTAGCTCTGGTCTGTGAATTAGCCTGGAAAAGAATTAAATTGTGCTTACTTTTTTGTCGAATCCAAAAGAACTCCTTGAAAAACTTGCTTTCCCTATCTGTAAGTCACCACCAATATATCTGGAAGCGCTTTCTTACATTCACTAAGATTTTGGAGTGTTTCAGTATTAAAGTTATTATCAAAAAGCAGTTTGCAATTCGGTATCCGCCATGTTCGACAAGTAGTATCCTTTGCCCTGGCCCGTGGACTTTCCGTGGATGCAGTCACTAGGGAAACCCTTTTCCTTGTGATGTTCCTCTTGTCAAAAAATTTTGAGTTAACTTGTTTATGCCCCCAAAATCGGTAAAAAATATATATTAGATATTACCGATCTTGATTTATGCAAATTATGCCTTTTGCCCAGACTAGCCCTAGCTCAACTATTTTTTACTTAGCCCTAGGCTTAGGGGTACTTGTGTAGGGCCTAGGCCCTAGTTGGTGTGACCCAAAATTTCAAAAAAATTTTTTTTTTACTCAACCTACAAAACCCTTTTAAAGTCGCATTTTAAAACAGGGAAAATGACTTTTAATGGAAAAGTACTTTCGTTTTTTAAAATTTCGAGGGTTAAAGGTTTTGAAGTTTTTTTTGTTACTGTTACACCAAAAACGTGAAAATTCTATTTTAGATTTTTGGTGCTGGAATGTAATAAATAGTTTGGCTCCCCATGAGTTGTTTCTTGACTTATTCATCAATGGTGAGTGTTTAAAGTTTGATTTTAGTTGAAAACGGTATTGAAAAGTTGGGTCACACCAACTACACAAGTACCCTACCGGCTTAGGGGCCTAGACTGTTTCCAAAAAAAAATATTTTGGCTCTGTAGGCCTACTGTAGAAAAAAAATGTTTAGTTGAGGTAAGAAAGAAAAGTAATACTTCAATTTATACTGGATACAGGTAGGTCACAGTGGTGTTTTAGGGGGGCGAACATCTTTATAACCACAAACATAACCCATGTATCCTGTACAATGGGGGTCTTTCCCCCCCACCCCCCACCACCACCCCAAAACTAGTGCGGGTCTGGTTGGATGGTGGCTTTCAATCAGGTGTGCATTCTGCAGTGGTGTCATCAAAAATTAATCTATGACCGTCTCTTTCATGAGTAAAGTATCTAGGGCGACGGTCGTTCGCCCGCAGCCAAGCGCACGCGACTGCTAGTAGGCGATGATAACTCGACCCTGTTTACGCTCCTACCTGAGTTGGGGGTTTTCAGGTAGGTAGTTCGGAAGCCAACTATGAAATAAGTTTTACACTGCTACACCCCTTTTTAGGCAGAAATTGCGTTATGTCGTTGGATAGAGCCAATAAATCTGCATCCCAAGTCATCGTGCCTTTTTTGCCTAAGTGGTGGAAACACTGAATAATTCAATTTAAAATTGTAATTTTAAAATTCTAATTGCACGTTTAAGATTGGAAATAATGCTCTATCGTCGTTATTTTGTAATATATTGTAACGTGTGATACATCAAATTAATCACAATAGAACGCACTTTAAGAATATATCATTCCGAATGTGATATACTTTGACTTTGAATGTGAAATAAATAAATCAATTAGGAGTATCGGTCATATAGAGTAAAGTCGATTTTATTAGTTTTTTTTAGTTTGTTAGCAATGAAATTAACTAATTTTACATTGTCACTTGATATACATATGCTTATGGACTAAAGATATTGCCTCTTGAGATTTTCCGAATTTCGAATAATAAAGCCGCAATTGGCATTCGTGGTAATCAACGTACCCTTTTAACAGGAATTCTGAAATGTTTGATTTGATAAATGCAGCATCAAAGATATATCTAATATTATCAAATCTGACATTTTGAAGCTCGTACTTAGCCGAATGTCATGAATGATCTAGTTTTTTATTCCGTGTATTTTTGTTATGAATAATTCATATTTTAATATCTTGAACTTGCCTTTTCTTCCGATTTCTCATCTTTATGGAGCTATATCTTCAAAAGTAAATAAACAAATTGTGGTCAGATTTGGACTCTAGTATTAGCAAACTTAAGCATAATTTCTAATTTAAAACGTGACTTCTGTTATATGTATTACTTTTTAATTATTAAGCTTTTGTTTGCGGATCTGCACATTTGGTCTGCAGTTTTTTTCTGGACGTCAGAATTTCAAAGTGGGCCGCGAAAAGGCGAGACTCGCTCTTCAGTTCGGGTTTTGGGGTCGGGGGGGTCCGCTAAACAGCCCTTGACACAACATCTGGAGGCAATAAATGTCGAGCATAACGAATGAGTGAATGCTTCCTCTAATAGCCTCTGACCATTATACGTCTTGTTCTGTTAGTTAGCAGCAGATCTTTGGCAGCAGCAGTTAGTAGTAGTAGCAATAAAATGTGTTGCATAGGCTACTCTGTGAGGATTTTAGATTATGTTTGTGGTTAATTAAACGCTATCCGTGAAACGAATTTGATTACAGGACACGTAAATATAGGATAAGTCATTTGTATGATCCACCTACAAATGGAACGGAAGGTTTACATGTTTTTTTTATTTTTATAATCTTTATGTTGTACATATTTTTTAGATTTAAAATGGGACTGACCGGGTAGAAAATAATTCAAGTGGTAGCTCTGCAATAAAATGTGTTGCATACTCTGTGAGGATTCTTTAATCAATTAATCTTCTAGTAAAACACAAAGTTACTGGTTTCGAGGTTCGAATCCTCGCTATAGGGAACGATGTTATGTGTGTGTTTTTTTTTTTAAATCTTTATAATACATATAATATACTCACACAGCACATCGTCTTAATTTGACATCATTGCCAAAGTACGATGCGCACCTACCACTTACAAACCTGCTGGGCCAAGTGGGGGTGGGGTTTGTTTCTTATATTAAATCACACAATTTTATTTGTAACAACTAAAAATAACGTTGATAAGTATTCAAATAGTAGGCCTACAAAGATAATTATTTTACTTTGTGTAAGCTCATGTATAGTTAGTTTATTAGATTAATTATACTGAATAGTCAATTCCAAGGGTTTTTTGGGGGGAATTTTTTCGGGTTTTTTAAAATTTAAAGGGGGGGGGTTTTTTTTTTTTAAAACCCTTTTACTTTTAATTAAAAAAACCCCCCCCCTTTTTTTTTGGGGCGGATTTTTGGACACTTTTTGGGGGTTTCTGGCCCATTTTTTTTTTTTTTTTCCCTTTGGAAAAACTTTTTCCACGAAAAAAAAAAAAAAAAAAAAAAAAAAAAAAAAAAAAAAAAAAAAAAAAAAAAAAAAAAAAAAAAAAAAAAAAAAAATTTTTTTTTTTTTTTTTTTTTTTTTTTTTTTTTTTTTTTTTTTTTTTTTTTTTTTTTTTTTTTTTTTTTTTTTTTTTTTTTTTTTTTTTTCCAAGTGGGCCCAAAAAAACCCGCTCCAAAGTGGGGGGTGGGGGGGGGGGGTTTTCTTAAAAATCCCTTTTTTTGAAAAAACAAAAAAAAATCTGGAAAAAAAAGGGAAAAAGATAAATTTTACGGTTAAGTCGAATATTTATTTTTTTATTGTTAAACCCCATGATTTTTTTTTTTTAAAAGTACCAACTTGCAGCAGGCATAGTGTATAGCAAAAAGGGGAAGTTCCCATTTTAGATATTAGGTTTTTACAATTAGTGTTTAATTAAAAACCTCCGTAGTTTAAACACCAAAAATAAAAAACTGATTTTCCACAAGGACAAAGTTTTACTTTTTTATTTTCCCGGCTTTTTGTAAAAGGATTTTGGGACGTATAACCCTAAAAATTTTTGGTAATGTGAAATTACCAGGTCTTCTAGTAGGACAAATTCCCCTTCGGGTTCACCCTCGTTTAAAAAAAAAAGTATGTTGTTTTTTTTTTAAATTTTTTAAAACCCCTTTAAAATTTAAAAAAATGTTATACAAAAATTCCCAAATTTTATATCGTTATACAAATTTGTTTTTGTTTTCAAATATATCCCAAAAAAAATTTTATTTAAAAGGGCTTTAGAGTAAAAAATCACAAAAAATTGTTTTATTTTGAAGCCAGGTATTGTTTGGGGTTATAGTATTCCCTGTTTTTCGCCATTAACGCTAAATCTTTTAAGCCACTTTAGGACTAAAAATTTTTTGAAATAACAAAATTTTATATTATTAATAAAAACTCCCCTTTAAATTAGTAAATAATAAAAAAAATTTTAGTCTCCCTTTGCCTTTTGTGAAAAATGCATTTTTAAAGAAGGGTATATTATTGGCCTAAGTTTAGTTTTAGAGAAATTTAAAATTTTGCTACAGTTTTACCAAGTAATTTTGCACTTTAAAAAATATTAAAATTTTGAAAAAATAAAATTTTGGGGGAAAAAAATGTTAATTTTTTCATTATGTTTAAATTTTGGGGGCCTATCTTTTAAATTTTAAAATAAAATCTTAGTTGTAAAAGCGGGGGGGGTTGTTTTTTTAAAATTTTTTTTTAAATGGGTTTGTTTTTTTAAAAAAAAAACGTTTATTATCATTTGATTTTAAATAAAAATTTTTTTTTTTTTTGGGGAGGGCCCCAAGAGAAGATTAAACACCCCCCCCCCCCCCCCCCCCCCCCCCCCCACCCCCCCCCCCCCCCCAAAAAAAAAAAATTGTGGGGGTTTTTTTTCCTTTTTTTTTTGATTTTTGGTTAAGGGAAAAGGTTTATACGATCTTGTAAAAGGAGGGGAAATTAAATTTTGCCAAACCCTAGTTTTTTGTAAAGAAAAATTTATTTTAGGCATCGTCTTGATTTGTCCATTTTTGGAATATTTTGGGGACTTTGGGGCCCCCTTTTTTTTTTAAAAAAGGGGGGTTTTTAAATTTAAACGTTATTTTTCATAAAATTAATAGGGATTTTATTTTGAAGAAAAAAATTAAAAATTGGCCCCCCCCCCCCAAGAAAAAATTTTTATTTTTTTTTTGGGTGTTTAATTCTTATGCTAACAAACCTACAATGCTAAAAAAGCAATCTTGGGCCTCCAGTTTTTACATCGAAAATTTTTTTTCCTCATAATATACTTTAAAAAAAAAATTTTTTAAAAAAAATTTTTGAAGGATTTTTCGTGAATGCCAAAATTTTTTAAAAAAAGGGGTCCCCCCTCAACCATAAAAAAAGGTTTTTGGGAAAGGGAAATTTTGAAAAACATTTTTAAAAGGTTGGGCCAAATCTTAAAATTTAAAAGTTTTTAAATTTTTTTAAAGGGAAATTTTTAAAAGTATTAAATTTGGATACTAAATGGGGAAAAAGGCACTTGTGTTTTAAAAAAGGATTTTTATTAAATAAATAATTATTAAATCAATAATTTTCAATTTTCAAAAATTTTTCCAAGGAAATTTGCGTAAATTTTCCCCAAAAATATTTAAATAACGCACCAGGCCTTTGGAGGGTACTATTTTCAAATTTACATTTGCTTCTTTTAAACCTTTTAAAAGATTTTTTTTTACAAATGTTTTTGAAAAACTTTGCCAAAATATTTAAAACCCTTTGTATTTTCTGAAAAAATGCCAAAAATATTGTTTTATTAAATAGAAAATGGGATTTAATTTGGGGGAATTATTTTTCCTTCAAAATTTTAATTTTCAATTCAAATAAAATTTTAAAATAGCACTTTTTTTTATTTTAGTTTCGTATTCCCCTTTTTTTTTTTAACTTTTTAAGGATAGGGGGACGAACGAAAAAAATTAAAATTTTCCAAGGTTTTTTTTTTTTTTTTAAAAATTTTTCTTTTTTTTGGTTTGAAATTTTTTGGGGGTTTTTGGGGTTTTCCGGTGGTTTTTTTGGGGGGTTTTGGTTGGGGGTTTTTTTTCATTTTTGCGAAATCATAATATTTTATTAAAAAAAGAGATTTTTTGGTTGTTTTTTTTTTTTTGTTGATTTAAAGGGCTCCGGCAAAGGTTTTTCAAGGACCCCAAAAATTTTTCCGCTTTTTTTTGTTTTTTTTTTTTTATTGGGGTTGGGGGTTTTTTTTTTTTTTTTACCCATTGGACATGTTTTTTAATTTGAAAATTTTTTGGTTTTTGTGCAAATCCCAAAAGTTTACAATTTTTTGGGAAATGACCTTTTATTTAAAAAATTTTTATTCGCATTCCCAATCGTGCAATACCCTATACAAGGTTCACACCCTTTTAAAACATCAGCTTTAAATTTTTTTAAATTTGAACGCCAATCAAATGCTTTACACATAGGGGTTTTCCCACCCCAAAGAGATCATTCCATTTTTTTAAATTTGAAATTAAATCCTAAAATAAAAATTTAAATTTTAAAAGTTTGGTTTGGGGCCAAATTTTTTAAAAGCCCAAAGGGGAAAAACACAAAATTTTTAAACACTTTTGGAAAGCATTTTTTAAATTTTTTTTTAACCCAATAAAAATCAAAAATTTGGGACACCACGCTTAAAATACCAAAATTTATTTAAGGGAAAAAAATAATATTAAATAATTTGGGGGTTTTGGTAAACCCCCCCAACACAAATATTTTTAATCACTTGCACCCACCTATATTTTTACAAACGAACCATCAAAAATATGGGCCCAACCGACAACTACCACTTACTTTTTGAAAAAACGATAAATAAATAAAATTATATTTTTTGTTTTTGGTGGTTAACTCTCCCAAACCCAAAATTTTTTTAAATCACTTGTAGCCACCTATTATTTTATCTACTTTAGACCAAAAAAAATTTGGGTACATACCGACTAATACCACTATTCCGAAGAACGTAAAAAAAATAAAATTTATATTTTTTGTTTTTGGTGTTAACTCCCCAAACAAAAATTTTTTTTAATCACAAGCCACCTAATATTTTTATCTACAACCCCAACAAAAATTTGGGTTTACAAAACCGACTCACAAACCAACTCCCCTAAAAGAACAAATTTAATTAAAATACCGTTTTGGGAAACTCCCCCCAAAAGTCTTTAATTTGCCCCCCCTAATTTTTTTCAAGAAGAAAAAAATTTTTGGGAAAACCCCATATTTAAAAAATTTTAAAAGAACAAAAAAATACCCTTTAAAAGGGCCTTATTTATTTTTTTTTTTTTTCTTTTTTTTTTTTTTTTTTTTTTTTAAACCTTTATTTCTATAAAATTTTCACAATTTAAATTTTGCTTTAAAAACCCATTTTCATTACCATATTTTATAAATGAAAATATGAACGTTGAGCCCCCCCGTTTGGACGAAAATATCGCGCTAAAAATAAAAAAAAAAAATCGTTTAAGTACGAAATCATAAGAAAATTTGATCGATTGTACCCAAAAACTGGCAAGTCTAAGTTCAGAGATTTCGAAAGGGCCCTCAATTTTCATCAAAATGCTATGCCCTTTGCCAGGTAGAGAGCGAACAAAAAAAGACAAAAAAAAACTTACAAAAACAAAAAACCGATCTATTTTTTTTTGGGGGTTTCTAAGTGAAAAAAAAACAAATGTCAAATTTAAGTTTTGCTTCCTCATCCAAAAACAATCATCCCCGTTGTTGGGGTTTAAATCACGCCAACCAAAACAACTAATATTCAATAACTGCGAGGCCCCCTATATTCTAGGAAAGGTGGCAATACATTCTGTATTTACAGCACAGTACATAAAAAAAAAACACCGGGGACAAAAAATAGCAAAGTAGTTTTTAAAATTTAAAAGTATTCTTTTGAAGACAAACCTTTTAAAAGGGTGGAATGCCATTCATTTCATATTATTATTAAGTAACGTAGACGCTTCTTATAATTTCATCCGTTTCTTAAAAATTCGAATAAATTAAAAATTCAAATGTTGCAAGTGCAAGCGCAATGCCAATATAACTAAGAACACATTTCCATGGCTTCTTTCATGTTTAATCAATCATTTATTAAATAAAAATACTTCAAAAGAGTGCTATATCCACTTTAAAATGGGTGTTTTAAATTTGTAAAGCTTTATTCATACTTGGGTTTTGATAAATAAAGCGTTTAGTTGCTTAAACGGTACAGACTTTTTAAAGACTGGATCATCATTACGTCAGTACCATAGGTAAACCCCCAAAAAAAGTTTTTGTCATGTTTTATTTTGCTTTGTTTTCATTTTTTTTTAATTCGTTTTAAATTTGTTAACAACGACTGTAGGGCTGCCAGTATGCATTATTTCAAACTTTGCGAAATTTCATATCTTCGATTTGCTTACTGCCCCAAATGTGTCCCATTCCCCCTTTAAAAAAAAAAAAAATTTAAAAACCCTTTTAAAGAATACCATTTAAAAATGCTTTTTTCCCGACTTTGTGAAAGAATGTTTTTTTTCTCTTTATACTTGGGGGGCGTATTAAAAAAAGCCCCCCTTCATTTCTTCGTTTTTTTTGTATCAATGACAATAAGTGACAAATTTAAGGGTTTTTTTGCCATACTTTAAATGGTGGCAAACCAGTGGGAAATTATGTAATTTGTTTCCTCTCCACCTAAAACTCCGAATACGGCCATGTATAACAAAAAAAAAGTTGGGAATAAGCATTTTACGAAACCCAGAAAGTTGCGAAACTCCCTAACAAAATACAAAAGTTCAATGAATAAGTTACTTTCCATCGTTTTTTAAAGACAGTTGGGGGAGGGCCGGGTATAAAGAGGGGTATGAAAAAAATAACATGTTTGTCACTTGTACAAGCATTTATCGATGGTGAAAGGGGCCTGGCACAGGGAAAGGGCCCCCCCGGGGGGTGCCCCCGACATCCCCCCCCCCACCCTCCTTACCCCCAGGGTCATCCCCAAAAAATTCTTAACATCCTTTCTTTAGGGGTCTGGGGAGTCCAGGCAAAAATTTTATGGACAGTGCTGCGAGCTTACAAGAAAAAAATTGAAATGGAAAGGAATAGATAACCCCTTTTAATAAATTTGTAAAAAATATTCAAACCAAACTTAGTACGTGATAATGGAAGAGCATGAAAACTACACTAATTTGGTTTTGCATATGATCAAGCACAAGGGTAAACCGAAAAAAACACGAAAATTGAACTGAACAAAAGCAGCACTTCAGTTACGTGCTACAAGTGGGTTTTTCATTTTTACTATCACATTAAATTTATTATTAATCTTTTTACTTATTTCTTAATACTATTTTTTGGATGATCTTTATGGTGTATATGCGACCGAATCGGGCGATTTCAATTTTATATTTTTCCCTATTCCATAGATATAAAAAAAACTGAATTTTTTTCGCTTAATTTTTGCCAGCCAGCGACTACAAAAAAGTGTTTTTTTGAAAAAATATTTGTAAAGGAAAATCGCACTTTGGCATATTTTTTTAAAGTTCACATGCATGACCTTAGAGTAACTGAGCGGGCTATACATAAAATGCATGTTGTCCCTTGTCCCAAACAGTTTTAAACTGAATAGAATGATGACGGGGGATTAAAAAGTGTTCGCGGATACTAGGGACCCTCGAATCAAACTGGATCTGAAAACATAGTAGGCCTAATGGCCCAACAAAAAACGCATGCCATAGGATGTCATGTTCCGTTTCTATCGTGGACGTGGGCACATGCACAGATGGACGAAACGGACTGCAAAAATGTGATGTTTATTAAGAACTTTGCTTCCCACTATAAGTCTAAACATAGGGGCCACTATAAACCCCTTTACCCCACCCCCCCCCATCGGGGGGGGAAATAGTTTAGGTACTGAAAATACACTGACCACCATGACTTTGGGGATGTACTTACAAGGGGTGATCAAAATATCTTAAATATTCCAAAAAAAAAGATGAAAATAGACCTTTACACGTATTACCACCCGGGGGCGGAATGCCCATAGAGATGGGGTTTTAGGTACTTGAAAACATTTACTTTCGATTTCCACCCTCATAATTTTTGTGGGTGTACCCACAATAGTGGTGATCAAATTTTTACACGTTTAAAAAAAAATAACAAATTTGGTCGTAAATGGCCAAAAGATGATGTTTTGCTTGTCTAAAATGAAGAGTATAATCATAAATAAAAAAATTTTTAAGTTCTAGTTTCCAAGGTTTTATCAAGCCAGCCAAACTAATAAAATCCATTCTATAAATTTTTAATATTTTTATATTTAAAATAAAAAAATTTAAAAAATAAAATAATATTCTAGCTGCTTTTAAACGTAACCCCTTCTTTTTTACCCCCTATTTAAACTTCTTTTTTTCCGGGTGCACAATTTTTTTTTATTTTTGATATATTTTTAGGAATTTATATTGGTGGGTTAAAACCCAAAGGGTTTCCAAGTTGAAAGGTTATGGATTGTTTGGAGTTTGCATTTTAAAAATTTTTCAATAGTCGATACGTTTATTTTGGACTAAACACATTTCTGACTTTTTAAATTATTTTATGGGCTTTTATTTTTCAGTTCATCTCATTTATATTTGGTTTATTTACCAAAGTGGCATTAAAGTTTCATTTAAATTTAAACTAGTAATGGGAATGGGCTTTTGTGACCCAACTATAGAGACCCAGTAATCCTTCATAGTTTTTTGTGAAAAAACCACTATGTGTATTTAAACAAAATTCAAAGTTGAAAAATATTTGAGAAAAACCTAGATAATATAATTATAATTATATTGCGGGCAAAAGCGACGGAGAGAGCCGGTTAATAATACAAAATATACTGTTTTTTAAAACTAAATTTTATTTTTTGGAATATAAAATAAAATGTCAATTTTTGAAATAAAAAAAAGTGTGAAAACTGTATGCAATTTTGGCTATCGTAACTTGTATACAACTCTTCCCTAGACATTAATTTACTAAAAATAAAAAAAAAACCAAAAAAAAATTTTTAAATTTAAAAAATATTCTGTACTGCGTGAATTTTACAAACTTTTAATGTGATACTAAAAAAGAACATCTAAAAATTTTTCAACAATCTTGAATGGATCATTTTTTTGTTGCGTTTATGGGGTAGTGAAATTGAGTATGTACGGATCGGCTACAATCATAGGCATATTGTTTGTTTGCTTTATTGTACTTTTAACTGTGCAAAAAACAACAAAAAAAACGAAAACAAAACCCATTAATCAAATGCAAAAGGAGCACGTACAGGAAGAATTAGTTTTAACATTACACCCCTTTTACTAAAATGTTGAATATATGTGAATGAGTTTAAGTTTTTATAACAAGGATCTTTTTACCCCCGCGAAAATAATACAATAAGGGGGAGTGGGCCCCTCAACATGAAGTATAAAACAAAAACCACTCCAGGTCCAGACACAGAAAAATAAATCATTCCGAATCACGATTTTTTAATTAAAAAAAAATTCGTTTTAAAACCAAAAAGTCTTGGAAACTAACTACAAAAAAACTGATTAAATTTGTAAATTTTCTTTTCAAACATCCTTTAAATATTGTTCATTATTGTGTCTGCAATCTGCTTTTTGTTTTTAATTTATTTAGTTGTCCTCCTTTGTAAAACATTTTTTTTAAATGAAATGACAGACTTTAAAAAAAAAATTTTAAAAAAAAATAAATTTTTATTTCTGGATTCCTGGGGCGCTGAGGGGTAACAAGGGGGAAATATGGCGTGTGAACTTCGGGGAAAAGGGGAAAAAGCAGTTTTGTCATTTCTCCATTTGAATTTATGGTTTTGGCACTCCAGTATATTTAAAAACGGTTTGGGAAAAAGAGGTTTTTACAACTGTTTTTTGCTCCATAAAGTAATTTTACTAAAAAAAAAAAAATTGCATGGTATTTCCAAAAAACAATAGAATGGACACATCTCGTGGGCCAAAAACTTGCTTTTTTTCCGCATTGTAGGTGATTATTGCCAAAAAATTTTATAGTTACTTTTGATTAAATACATATTGAGCAAAGCTCGCTCAATGAATATGAACTGATGCAAGAACTCATCGTTTGTGAATAAGAAAATGGTTGGTATTATTTAAACTTTTCTGTTTCAGCATGTTTTTGTTGTTTTGAAGAGCGACGCAAAGAACGTATCTACAATTTTACCTTTTGCCTTTTCTTTGTCACCAAGGGGATCGAAATCTTGCAACTAAGGTACCCCCAAATTCTGCTCGGAAATTGAGTAAAAACCCTTTCAATCTTTCCGTGTTTTGTACGGGTTGTTTTTCAAGTATTGTCACAGATGGACTAAATTTTCACTGCGGTATATGCATTTCAAAAAATGTTTTTTAACTTTTTAAATACAATTATAAATTACAAAATCTTTCCCGACCGGGGGTTGGAACCCCCGGGCTCCCACTTCCCGGTTTAAGGGGGCCGTATCCAAAATAGACTATGAAAAACGCTAAATTTTTGTTAGATGAGTGAGAAGACATTGGTTAAAACCTGGAACATCTGCTTTAAGTTGATTGAATTAAGGTAAAATGTACTTTTTTAGTTCTGGGTACAATTAAAAAAAATATTTCTCATGATTTTCGTTTCTTACAATTTTTTCAGATTTTTTAAAGGATTATTTCGTTATATGACCGGGGGCAGACAAACGGTCTTTCGATCTTGATGAACTTTAGGGGAAAATTCGAAAAACACGGAAA
>JAMZAV010012890.1:0-17055 GCA_024449915.1 Sweltsa coloradensis | reverse complement strand
GCGTTTAACCCGCAGAAAAAATCTGACTACCTTTTTCTGTGTAAATAAAGACAATAAACCACAGTGTCTCTGTGTTTGTAAGTTGTCAGTGCAAAAGGAATTATTCAGGCGAATTATCATTCAAAACCTCATGCAAATTGATAAATATACCGGTGATACACGTGCGCTGTTTAGTGGTTTTAAAAAAAAAGATAAAAAACGAAAAAATTTCACTTAACACTACGAGTAAAACTCCTCACTTTTTGCTTCAACAGGGTGCAAATTGAAAATTAAAACTCAAAAAAACCGAAGATGTGGCCTATATCTTATTTTTTATTTTCAAAAGAGGTCCTAATCACATTGAAAGTCCCCCCAGGGATGGGAACTTTAAAAAGAGGGGGCCCCCAAACAACAGAATTTGGGCCACCCCTGCCTTAAGACAGGGAAAAATAACCCTGAAGCTGTGCCCTAAAAAAATGGCCCTTTATATTCAATTTTAAAATTTCTCCTAGAAATAAAAAGCAAACCGTTTCTTCCGCTTTTTTGTAAAGCTAACTATTAAAAACACTTTCAGTTGAAAAGCGTACCAGTGACTTTGGGTTTGGGGGGGCGGGTACTTAAATTGTGTCAGAGGGCTCTTAGAGTATCCCAGGGTACAGTAATACACTTCCCTTTTGACGTTGCCCTGAGGGGGAAGTTTTAAAAGATCCTTTTTGAGGCATCATCTTCAGAGTGGGGGGAAAACCGGGATTAGGAACCAGGGGTCACCTTTCTGTAAAACCATCATCCAGATACACATTACCTGCTTTGCTAACCTTAAAGGGTTTTCACCTGCAAAACAAACAAATATACAACTATATAAAACTTTTCATTTGGTAACTATAGGCCTAGTTATGAATTTTTAGAAAGTAACAAAAAAAATTATTGGGTTCACTGACCAAAAAAATTGTCAAACAGGTAATTTTCGAGCCAGGTCACATCGGAAAAAAATCTCCCATAAGAAATAAAAGGGCCATTAAAAAATTTTAAAATTTGTCTGAATTTGGAAAAACTTGGTCTCTTATTAGTAGGTAATATGCAATGCAGTGACCCTTTTAAAATGTTTGGATCTTGGATGTAAACCATAAAAATAACCTAAACAAAAAAAAAATTTGAAAAATTGGAAATGTCCCAAAAGGGGTGTTGTTTAAAGATAGGGGGCCCTAAACTGCTAAAAAAAACCCGGGCTAAAAATTTAGTGGGCCTATAAACCACTGGGAATCTTTTAGAATTAGTGATCTTAAAGGTGAGATACTTTCCCCTAGTTCGATGTTTAAAAATTAAAAATTTTCAGGCCTTTTAAAACACCTTCCTCATAAACTATGCACAAAATGGTTCAAAGCAATTAGGTACATTTAGTGATGCAAATTTCCATTTTTTTTTTTTGCGGGGAAAAAAAAACCCTCAATTTTTCCTTTTTTTTTCCAAAAAAAAAGGAAACTTTGGGAAAAATTGAAAATTTTGAAAGCTTTTTTTGGGGTTGGGCCTATTATAAAATTTTAGGCCCTAAGCTTTATTTTTTTTTATTACTTTAGTGTGGGTTTGTATGTGAACAGTTTACTGCGGGCATAAGACTAAGAATGTAGTTAAAACATTTTTTATATTTTTTTTATGTTCTTTAAATTTTAGCATTCCTACATTAAAAGTCGAGTCAAATCTTAGTTACAAGTCAAACATTTTTTTTTACCCATTTTTTTTTATTATGTACCGAAAACCGAATAGGTAAGTGTTCCGCCGATGTTCTTGTTTAGAATAGTATAGTTTCTGGGTTTTTTTATATTTTTTCGCGTATCATCTCTTTATTTCTCGTTGTGATCTGATTCACCCTGGTTACCCCTTTTTTCCCCCTTTCTTGATGTTTTTCTGTCATCTTTTCCTCGCGTTAGACCCGCGAGTCAGTTGCCGTCTCCTTCACGGGTAAAAGTCTGTGCTTTTGGGGCTGCCCCCGGAGCAAATAAAATTTTTCGATTCTCAGTCATATTCAGTGCGAAGTGTACAGTGCACCATTCACTCGTTCAAAGTTCCCCATTTCCCCAGTCCACACTCAAGCTCACAGTTCGTTCGCCACCAGTTCATACTGCAGTCTTGGGTTCGATCCCTTTCCGGCACATTTTTTATTCATTTATTTCCTTCCAACCGGCTTTTTAATTCTTTCCTATTTTACGTGGTGTGCTCCCCCAACTAGTCCCCACGTTTACCCTGCTCTGAATTTCTTTTCACCCCGCACTCATCTTGGGGTAATTCATTTCAAATTCAATTTACAGTCCACAAAATACCTTTTTCTCAAGCCAGGGCCCCCACAGTTTGGTCCCCCGGGGCCCCGGATATTACAGTTTCAATCTTTTTTGGTAATCCTTCTCTTTTGCACTGTGCACCCTGTTCATCCGGGCTTAGACGCCCCATGTTCATTTCCGTTATGATGTAGCATTAGGGTTACTTTCGTCTCTCTGGCGTGTGAACCTTGTTCTCTCGTTTGCCGTGATAATCAGGGGAATTTCAAATTTAAAATTGATCGATCTGTTTTTTTCTTGTTGTTGTATCTTTGCATAATTCAGTTTTTTTATGCCTATTTTCCCGCACTAATCAGTTTTTAGTGAAATTTTCTCGATCTTTTGTCGCGCGAAACACACGCCACTCCATTGTAGGAACGTATTCCTTTCCCCCTCGCGCTTACATTTTCTCGCCCGTTTTACGATTTTTTACGAAAATTTTTCCCCTCAGTTATGACACAGGTCATTGACCCCTTTTTTTGATGTACGCTAGTTACAAGGGAAACATTTTTTTACGTATTTCTCGCTCGTTTTTCTCTACTTTCTTAAAAATTGTTGTTATTGTATTTTTTGTTCACAATGGCTGAACCTTCGTTGGAACAGAAGAAGCTGTAAATAGACGTGAACCGTTTTTGCCCGTCCACGAACTTACAATGCTTTCGCAAATCTCAAACCTGAAGAGGTTGATCGGTCAGCCTCGGTTCGAAGATTTGTTACTTTGAATCAAATTTTTCAAAAAATTAAATTTGGCAATCGCTGATTTAAACCCCCCAAGTTACTGCGCCCTGCTAACCCTTTTGAGGTGGAAAAGGGTATACGCCCTTTTTCGAAACAGTGTTGTATGAGCTCAATCTGGTTTCTTGCCGCCAAAAAACTCGATAAAAACCAGTCAAACTGCAGCTGCAGCTGGGCTCAAACGACAAGCCAAATCTTCATAGTTGCCTACCTTGATCTTCCTACTTCTCAGGAGAATTTCTCGTTGGCCAGAATTCTTTTCACTTTTAAATCTTAATTGACAAAAAATGATCTCTAAACAATGTTCGAAATTTCATTATTTAAAAACCCTTTTTCGATGCTGCACAGCTACAATATTGGTTGTCAAATCTCCAAAAGGGGTATCCGCTCGCTTTTAAAGTTTTGGTATCTCGTACGAACGTCGGTTGTTACCAGTCTGACGTTAAAAGGATTTTAGTTTACCCCTTTTGAAATCCGCATCTCACGCAGGTTTGCAAAGTTCCTCGCAGTAAAGGGAAATTTCTGCGATGCTCTGAAATCCTTAAAATTCCCCGACTTGGGTGATTTTTTGTTACTCTCGCTCCTTTGGCCCAAACCCTTTGCCCCCGCGACTCTAAGCTTTGAGAGTAAACATCCTCGCACACGACCCCGACGTACAGCCCGTTATTGGCTTCATGAAGAGCAGTCTCGTATTTGATTTTGGCGCGGAGGCAAAAAACCCGACAGGGGTGCAAATCCCTAAAAGGATTAATTTCTTTCAGGCTAAAGAAACCGCTCCCCCTCTGCCTCTGGCGCTGCCCTCTGCACCACGCGCCCTAGTATTAAGCAACATTCTTGCCTGTTTGCAAAGACCTCACACCCTCTATCGATGCGAGGTCTTTCGCAAACAATCTCTTGAGATAAGTACCGCACGTTGCGACACCTGCAGCGATGCTTAAATTTGTTAGGCTCGCACTTAAAAAATAAATGCACTTCGAAGAGTGTCTGCAATATTTTTGGCAGAATCGTCCACCCCATGTTGCATTCGACAACCTTTGCTGTACCCAGGGCAACTCTCCGGGCAACCCCCTCTCTTCGGGACGTCCAATCATCTCTTTGGCGTCAGCTTTCACCCCCGGGCCCGGGTTTCTTCAAACCCGAGGCTCTCGTGCCATATGCGATCCCGAATAGTCAACCCCAAGTGTTGCGGGGGACCGTGCGCGCGCTCTTTCGGGATTCTTTTGGTCACCTTCAACCCTTTCGCGCGGGGGTGGACCCTGGCTCTCAGGTCTCCAAAACCCTCATCGTTGGTGAGGAAGCTGCCTAAGATGCCCCTGCCGCTCCGATCTTCAGGCATAGGTCTTGCTCCGCCTCTGCTCGGGCAACGGCGCTCCCCTATCGCTTCCCGCCTCTCTCCCAACCGTACTTCCATTTTTAGGTTTGGGTTTTACCGACCATCACCATCACCTCCCGACTTTCAAGTCGCACGCGAAGTGTTCGAACGCTTCCGGGGCAGTATCTTGCTGATGATCTTTTTTTCAAGCCGATCAAGTAGACTTTTACTTGGCGCCAAACCTTACCAGAGATTCAAATAGACCCGGTGAGCAGGCCCGGGGAACAACCCTACGGCAATCAACCCATGTTGGGCGGATAGTCCGGGGCCCAACTCGCCTTTTAGAAACGTTTTCCGACCCCCTGGTCTCTTTTCCCCTGCTCCTGGGACCCTCGAGCGCAACTTGCCCTTTTTTTGGGAGACGGAAAAAAACCCCTCGCCCTCCGGAAGTGGATCCTGGGATCTTTTTGTAAACGCACTTTCTCGAGCTCATCCCGCGCCATGTGGGCGTTACTTTTGGTCTCCCGTTTAAGCCATCCGTCCTCCTCTCGGGCGTAATCGTGGGGTCGCACCCCAATGTCCCTTATTTTGGAGCGACGCCTGCAAAAGGAATCCCGAGCTCCATGACTTTATAAACGTTTATGCGCGTTATGAGCAGCTGCAGACATGCAACCGCCCTGCTCCTGCAACTACGTCATCCCCCATCATTGGTTCGCAAGCTCACAGCTCCAGCACCAAGATGCGGTTGTCTTTAAAAGCCTCTTCTCCGGACGAGAAGGGCGTGTCTCTTTAAACCGCTGCTCCTCGCGGTCCGAAACTCCACGTGACCCCCGTGGTTATCACCCCCGTTCCGAAAGACACTATTCCTCTGCGCGGACATTCGCCAAATGTACCCCCAGAAACCTCGTCAATCCCTCAGATCGTGTTTTCCAACAATTTATGGCGCCCCCTCTTCAGCTCCCCCCGTTGTGGAATACAGTGAAAACTGCACTTTCGGGCTGCTCCCTCGGCTTTTCAAACCCCAAAGAGTGCGGGCAAAATGGTTCAAGATGAGGGGGAAGTTCCCCCTGGCTGCTCATTTCCCCCGTCTGATACCTATGTTTACGAATCGGTCTGGGGCCCGAAACTCTTCTGAAAACTCTCGCGCTCCAAAATCGCTTCAAGCTCTACCGGTGGTGGGTTTTGAGCCCCCAAGGGGGGGCCAAAACCGGGTTTCTTTGAACGCTCTTCCCCAACATCTTTAAACCCCCTCGTCTTCTCCAGTGAAGAAAAAGGAGGAATCAAGATCCTGGGCTGCTGTGGAACCCTTTCGGACAACTTCTCTTTTTTACACCATGCCCTTCAAAAAAAAAAGGGGTCGTCACTAAAAGGACAGCGTTGTCATACATCCACGCATTTGACCCTTTTGGCTTTCTCACCCCCTTCGTCTGCGATGAAAATTTTTCTTCAACAGCTTGGTTCTTCAGGTACGGGGATGATGTGCTGCCCGAGCTGTTTCCGAAAAGCGGGTCTCGGTCGTTGCTGAAGTTCATCGCTCACCAACTTCAAGTCCCGCGCGCCTTCCCCCCGCCCGCACTCTCATTGTGTCGTCGGCTTCTGTGACGCCTCGGAAAAAGGCCCACGTGCTGTGTTATTTGCACTCGCAACTAGTTCCTCCATTCCTCACGTCAGTCTCGTGCGCGCGAAAAGCAAAGTTGCCCCCTCAAACCCCTTTACGATTTCGAAACTAGAGCTTTCAGCTGCTCTCCTTCTCTCTCGGTTGCTCTCGTACTTTTCCTTCGCTTGCCCCCCGCATAAACCGGTCCATCTTCACCGCCCCGCAATCGTTTTCTCGCGTGGTTTTCCACCCCCTATCGACTCAAACTTTCGTTGCTACCGCGCGTTGAATACTCGAGAGCACGTCACCCACGACTGGGCCCACGTGCGTTTGAGGAAAATCCCGCAGACTGCGCCTCTCGGGCTTATCCGGTTTGCTTCTTGAAAACCTTGTGGCTTTCTGGACCCGGTTTCCTCGGCTTGCTCCGAGCAATGGCCTCGCCCCAATTTCTTGGCTTCCCATTCTGAGCTCCCCATCTGAAGCCCGCGGTCACTCTCGCGCTCGCGTTTAAAGACCCGGGCCCTCTCTTGGGGAACTTTTAGAAATTTCCCGTTCTCAAGGCTCAAGTGTGTTTCCTGGGTTTTCCGCTTCGCTGACCCTTCTTCGAAGCATTCAAATGCACCTCCCCCCCGTGGTCCCTTGGGGCCCCCAGAGCGAAGGATGTTAATCTTTCATACGACTCACCCAGCTCATTACTCCCTTGGGTTCCGCCAAATTTCGCGAGATCAAAACCTATTCATCCCCGGCTCGCCTCTCTCAAGCCGTTTGTCGACCCCCCCGTTTTTTCAGGGGGGCGGACGATTGGTCATTTTCCTTAACAAGACGCTCGTATCCTCTCCCTTTCCCCAAGGGAAACACACTTTTCGCTCCACTGCGATCATTAATAAGGGTTTTATTTCATTTTTGGTCCCCGAACCTTTTAGGCATGATCCAGCAATCCCACGGATCATTCCCTTTCGCGGTCTGCTTGGCAAGAATACGTTGTTCACCTGTCATAAATTTTTTGCCAAGCCTCTCCAACTCCCATGGCCGATCTTCCCGCGCCCCGGGTGAAAAGCCTAAGTTTTCTCCATGTCGGGAACCCATTTGCGGGGCCCTTTTATGGTGAAAACCCGCCCCGCCCGGGAAGCACCTCTCACCAAAATTTTCTCTATCTTCGTGTGTTGGCCACCAAGGCGTTCATTGGGGATGGTTTTTTAGCGTCCACTGAACCTCCTGGGCCCGCTTCGATCGCTTTCTTCGAGGAGAGGGCTCCCCCCCCACATTATTCCGACTGTGGGAGGAAAATTGGGGGGTGCTAGACAGTGCGTGAAGTCCCCCGACTCTCTTTCACTCTCTAAAGAGCCATCTTTACTTCTCCCTTCCCCTCGTGCCAATGGCACTTCAACCCTCCGTATCCCCCCCAATTTTGGCGGCCTTTGGGGGGGCAGTAGTAAAGTCTGGAAATCCTTTGTTCCCCTCTCACGGAGACACCTCCCTCACTCTGAGGAGTCGTACGTTGTTCGCCCGCTTGAAGCCTGCCAACAGTCGTCCTTTATGGGCCTCCCCAGAAATCCGTGAGGTGTCGATTACCTCATCCTGGCCCTTTTTTTATCGGCACTCCCGCTTTTCCCCCCGAAACCTGTGGTTGAAAAAAACAAACCCTTAGCTCGGTGGGACCGTATCAGCAAATTCCCAAAACCTTCTGGCACCGTTGGGGAACCGAATACCTCCCACATATGCAAGCAACAAGTGGGTTCGTGGAGCCCCCATCTCAAAATTGGGACATCTTTTTCTTTCTCGGCACTTCCGCCCCCTCCTTGGCCGATCGGGCGAGTGGGAAACCTCTTTCCTGGTCGAGATGGTGTTCCCCGGTCGCCTCCGTTCGTTCGGCTTTTTGGGTTTTACCCGACCAGTTAATAAACTTTTAACCCTCCCCTTTTGTTTAAATGCCAAGAGAGATGCTCGTATCGTTTTTTCCCTTTTTTTATATTTTAGTTTCTTGTTGTTCTTTTGGGTTTTGTTTAAAAAATGATTTTCCCTTTTATTTTTGGTGGGCGGTATATTTCACGCCCATTTCTTTTTTAGATAGTATGTTTCTAGGTTTGTTTATATTTTTCGCGTTCATCTCTTGATTCTCGTTTTGATTGATTTACCCCGGGTTTTCCCCTCTTTTCCCCCTTCTTTACTATTTTTCTGTCTCCTTCTCTCGCGATTAGACCCCGCGAGTCAGTTGCCCCTCTACCTTTACAGGGGGAATCTGTGCTCTTGGTGCTCGAGAGCAAATCAATCTTCGATTCTCGTCATATTTAGTGCGAAATGTACAGGTGCACCGTTATCTCCGTTTTTAAAATTCGCCCGATTTTCCCGTCCCCACTCAAGCCACAGTTCGTTCGCCATCCCGTTCATACTGCAGTTTTTGGGTTTGAGCCTTCGGCACATTTTCTTTCTTCATTCTTTTCCTTCCAAAACTCGGCTCTTTAATTTTTTCTATCTGTTTAGTTGTGCTCACCAACTACGTCCCCACGCTTACCTGCTTGAAATTTTATTTTACACCCCCACTAAATCTTAGGGTAAGTTTTAGTTGCTAAATTCAATATACAGTCCCCAAAAAAACCATTTTTTCAAGGCACGGCCCCCCCATAAGAAACATAGACTAACTGCACAAGTCAAAAATAAAGTCTGATATACTGTTTTTCTTTTTTTATTAAAATTTATACCCACTAGTCAACGTTCCTTTTTATAGTCGGATTCCGGGTTATTTTTACGGATAGCCTAAAATTTTTTTATAATGTTAAAGTGTAAACTAAAGTCACAATGTGAAATAATTTTGTACATCAAAGGCTCTGCCTAGCCTAAGAATTAAAAGGTTTCAGATCAGAAATTAAGTGTATACTTTTTTGTAATGTGGTTGTGTGTCCCACTCCCATCTTTTTTTCCCAAACCCCAAATTACCAACTAGAGATCTAAATATTGTTCAATTTTAAATTTAAGCCAAAAAAATGGGGAGAAAAAACTGTATAGTCAGCTTCTACTAAAAAAAGGTAAAAAATAAAAACATTATAACAAAGGGATGAAACCAAACAAAAATCAATTTTTTCCCCAATTTCCCCTTTTTCCTTAGTGTGATGAAAATGACGAAAAAAACCGCGGCTTTTTTAAAAAATTTTGTTTTTTTTTCCCAACCCTTTGCTCACTAGGTACATTACATTTGTTAAATTAATTTTTAAAAATTTAAAATTACCTAGCTTTCAATTTTTGGTTTTGATTTCTAGGCCTAGGGTATTTCCCACATGCCATGCAGAAATCCACATGCACTGACAATACCCACATCAATGGTAAAAAAAAACCACTCACTGCATCCCCAAATTAAAAAATGCATTGGCATAAAATTCGCCCGAAATACCCCGAAAGTGAATGGCTACATCTGTTTTACAGAGGGTCACATCCCCAGGGGAAGGAAAGCAGGCGCAGGGTATACAGTCAGAATTTGAGGCTTCCACCTTGCAGGGTGTAATGGAACAAATTTGATGGGGAAATCCGGCAATGTTTAAGCACAACCCCCTATTGAAAATAACAAAATCGAAAACAGAAAAATTTTATCCTATCAGACTCAAGACGCCATTTCAAATAGGGGGGAAAAAAGAACCCCCAAATTAACAATGTAAACTACAGATTCTACGCCTCCCCGAATATGGGAACAAAATTGTGCTACAATGGATACCGGCCAAAATGTGGCATGGTAATGAGAAGGCCGACTACCTACCAAACAAGGTAGCAAAAAGCAACAAAAAGTAAAAAACTGTCACATAAATCTCTCAAATCTCACCTGCATGCATCGACAATCGACATACAAAGTAGTCCGTAAGGAATGGCAAGAGAAGGGACAGAATAAACTTTTGGGAAGATTACACTAAAATGAGCCGACTGGTAACGTAAGTGCTACAGTAGAAAAAAAGAAACGCTCAATTTTCCCGGGTTCAAACAGGGCATGACCCGCTCGGAAAGCAATAGAATTGAAATTTTTTAATCTGGTGTCTGTCGGATGTGTGGAGTGGTGAAACAAGACAGGAAACATCTTTTTTCATGAAGGCCTACATTATCAAGGTTGAACGGGACAAAATGCCAAATGGCATGGATCGGAGCGAACAAGAGTCCTATCTCTACTGGATAGCTAGAAAACACATGATGACATGAATAATGTCAATTGTTGCATATGAAAAAAAGAAGACTATATTATTTAATGTAAGTAACTTCAAGCCGAGTATCCAGTGTTCTTTTCCTCACTGCAATCATTGCCAACATCTGTCCATTAAACAGTCGTAAGCTAGGACTTACTTTTAGTTTATTCTTTTTTTTAAAAATATTTTTTTTTCATTTTCATATTTTAAGAACTGTGTAGGGGGTTAGAGAACCAAATGAAAATTAACATTTATCCTGTCTTGATCTTTCTGTAATCTATTTGCTCCACTATTCTTGTAATGATATTCTCTTGTTTTGCAAAAATTCTTTTTAACATGGCTTGCACTTTTGTAGGCCTAGTTTTTGTAATTTTTTGTGTAGGCTATAATATATAATTTGTGGGAATTGTTAGAATGATTGTGGCAAAATTGGCCCTTTGCGGCTTTGCCCAAAGGCCTTCATATTCCACAAATGGAAAGTAGCATTACCTATCATAGTTCTGCCTGATCAAGCAAAATAGTTCACATTAAGTAATTAATTAATCTTAATCGTCTCTTTTCTCGCCTTTTACGATTAGCAGAGTCATGCTCTGGGCCAAATGTCCTAACATGCACGGCTTAGGCCTTCGGAAGCGTACGCAGACAGTACGCCTATCGAATTCCTAGCATAGGTTAAGCTAGGTAAAGTTAAAACCGAATGAAGTAGGCTAGTCTAGGATTTTTATTTTTATTTATTTGATCACTCATATAGGCCTATTACCTTAAGATTGACGGTTTCTTGTGGATCAAGCCAGCATTAGTTATACACTCTTTAGAGTAGCCCTATGATATCTTAACAGCAAAAACAAGTGAATAACTTCCAACTGTGATATTTTATTCAATATTGTTTATCTGAGTGCTGATTGTCCATGGCTGTGGCCATTTTTACATATGGTAATTTTAAACACCTGCAATTGTTGGTTCAAATTTTTATTTCTATTTTCTTGTGAGTTTAAATCGAAACGGAATTTGCTGAAAATGTTAATGTAGGCCTACCGTACCGCAGTACTCAAAACACTGTACCCAGATATCTCTTTAAAATCTCAGCTTAATCTGTTCGGCCAATCGGGATCGAACAAACAAACAAAACAAACATCACGAGTCCCGTTCGACTTGCGTTGTTGACTTTGCTCCCTCGCCTAATTACTATTATTAGGGGTAGGCCTATGTAGCCTAGCTAGCCCTATTACCCACATGCATATAAATTAGTCTAGGCCTCCCATTCACAAGACACAGAGATGGTAATTATTTGGAGACAAATAAATTGGCATAATGACAATTAGCAGTGTAGGGAAGAAACTTTTAAAAAGAACGCGTTCTTTTTTGTGAACTTTTTAGTGAACTTACTCTTTTTTTAAATGAATGAACTTGAACTTCTAAAAGTTCTTTCCAAGAACGAACTTTTCAGTTTTAGAAAGTTCATTTGAAAGTTCTTTCCGTGCGTCGAGCAGCCGTCGACTCGCCGCCGTCGACGCTAAAAACAATACAAATCGTTGTTCCATCGTTGGCCTACGTTGACGTACGCTCAGCTGATTTTGACAAGGTCACGCACGATTCACGAAGTCTAACTTACTCAAAAAGATGCACGCCAACTAATTCGGAAACAAATAAATTTTAGAAGCCTAAATGCTAAGTAGGCCTATCTGCTGCAATTTTACAAGCTGGTCGACGAGAATGTAATACAAATCATCAACACGATCAAAGACAGTTCAACTATCGTCCGACCGCCGTCAGCCGTGGGAAGATCGCGATCTATGACACCCCCCGTCAAACCCTGTTACTAGATTACCAGCAGAGCTCGAATTTCATAATTAATGCAACTTCTTTGACAAATATGAAGCTCATCTCTGTGCTTCGTGTGCGTAATAAAAAGTTTCGAAATTTAATCTGGAAGTCGTATTGTTCATATTATTATCATCATAAATCAATTCCAAAAATTTTGAGACTGTAAACAACATCGCTGTCAGGCGCGTCGGAAGTCTATTTTTCTAGGGGGGGGCGAACTTTACCAGGAAAAGTACATGCCTCCATACATAGTTGCATATGGTTACATAATACCCTACGCAACTAATGTCCTTGAGTTAGTGGCGTATACGGAAATATTTTCGAGATGGGGGCTTGGACGAATAACGCAATAGAGGGGGTGCCCCCACAATAGCGCCGTAGGCAATTTTTTGAAAAATACGTATTTTTGAAGCGGTTTTATGTGTTTTAGAAGTAGTTGAGGGGCTTCGCTGAACGAAAAAAAGAAAAGATAATAGATGAATCAAAACAAAAAACGCACTTATTTTGGTTAATTTGTCATTTTTCTAGGGGGGGCGAGAAGATACTTTCGCCCCCCCCCCGGCTCCGACGCCGCTGATCTCTGTGAATAGTTTTCCCGGGTGGCTAGCATTTTTTTATCTTGCGACTGTCACAGCAGCTGGTCGGTTGTGCAAGCGCTCTACATGTCAGCTCATCAGTTTAGCCATTTGAGAAATAAAGTTTAGCACTGGCAGGCTATCAAGCAAGGTCTCAGCTCGAAGCTTCCAATCCAATGTTTATGTTAACACTTGACAGTAGATTATGCATTAGACTGCAGTGGCATATGCAAGAATATATTTTAGATGAAACTATTAACATCTTCAATAATAGTTGTGTAGCTCGCTCCTTAGCCTACTTTGTTGGGGGGGGGGGGGGGGGGGGCTCCAAGTTGCTTTAGTATGTGTTAGGTATTAAGCACATTAGGATAATTTAATACAAGTTGTATCTTCAAGTACCTATATTTAAATGATTTAATATTGCACTTGTGTAGGTGTAGACAGATTTGAATTTAACTAGCTTGTAGGTTGTAGGCCTACCTCGTAAATGGGTAGTAATGGTGAATTATTTTGGCCACTTGCAAAGGCTATGCTATTGTATTGAAGCAAAAAATAATTTGGTGATTAGATTGCCTCAATTGCCTAGATAGGGCCTACATAAATACAAAAACAACTTATAGATTTGAAGATTTTTGTTAACTACTCGAACTCGACTTGAAAAAGTGATACTCGCACGACCTTAATGTTTTTCTACATTTCACGCTAAAATTTAATAAAATAGGTAGTGATTTTTTTTACAAAAGAACTTTTAAGAACTTAGTTCATATTTTAGACAAACTTGAACTTTTCAAAATTTTAGGTTTTAACCTCCCAGACGTGGTTTTTTTAGTGTAAAATTTTACCCCAGCGTGGTTTATTTTTTCAGAAAAATTAAATAATTTGCAATGCATTTTCATAAAAACACTATCTTGAAAACTATTGGATGAAATCTCCTGAGATTTTCAGGAAATGCCAATAAGGTATTGTTGAATGTAAAAATAAATATTTATACATCATTGTTGCTATATTAACAACTTTAATTGTTGTAAAAAATAAATAAAATAAGACTGAGAGCAAATGGCATTGTTGCAGACCTGCAAGTAATTTCACATTGAATAGCCAATGAAGAAAGTTAATTACAAGATACATTATTGATATTTTAACTAGGAAAACGCTTAAGTCCCGCCGCGTTGTTGGATGAGCGTAATTGGTGCATTGAGCTGCCATGTGTTATGCGGATTTTCTGTTGTTCTGTGAAAAAATCATTACTAAGTTGAAGATTTTTTAAAAATTAATTTAAATTAAATAAAAAATAAACTTTAATTTTTAATTTTTTAATTAATCGTAATTTTAAAAAAGAAAAAAAATCGTAAAATTGCATTTTCATATAAAAAAATTATTCGATTGCGCTCAAATTTCACACGAATATATAAATTCATAAAATTAAGGTTCTGTGAAAAAATTATTACAATTGGTTAAAGCACGTAGGTGTTAAAAGTCAAAGAATTGTTTTAAAAAAGAAAAAACCCGTAAAATTTCGATTTTCATGAGAAATATTTTTTCAAATGCGCTCAAATTTCACACGAATATCTTAATTCATAAAATTATGGTTCTGTGAAAAAATCATTAAAATCGGATAAAGCATGTAGGTGTTATAAGTCAAAGAAATTTTTAAAAAATCGTAAAAAATCGTAAAATTGCGATTTTCATGAGAAATAATTTTTCGATTGCGCTCAAAAACGTGGCAGTTCTAAGTTCAGAGATTTCAAAGGCCTCCATAAAATTTCATCGCAATTGGAGTATCGGTTTAGCCGGAATCGTGCTGACAAACACACAATAATACAGAAAAAAAAAGAGAAAAAAAAACATTCCGGATTTTTTTCTCCAGTGTAGTGAAATGGAATCTTCGCTTCGCTCGCTACGCTCATCCAAAAATATTGTACCCATTGTTGTCACAAACAAAAATTATGTAACATCCAAAAAACAAAATTTTCCCAAAATACATTGGTATTGTAAAAAATATGACCAATTTGTCAATGATTCAAATGAAAAGTTTATTTATAGATATATTGTTGACTTAAAAAGTATTGTACACATTGTTGTAGGCCTAACAAAATATTATTTAATCCAAAAAAACAGACACCACCCAAAAAGTAGCCTACAAAGCGTAAACATATACTAGGAAAACGCTTTAGTCCCGCCGCGTTGTTGGATGAGCGCAATTGGTGCATTGAGCTGCCATGTGTTATGCGGATTTTCTGTTGTTCTGTGAAAAATCATTTCTTAATTGAAGATTTTTTTTTAAATTAATTTAAATTTAATAATAAATAAACTCTAATTTTTAATTTTTTTAATTAATCGTCGTTTAAAAAAGAAAAAAAATCGTAAATTTTGATTTTTATAAGAAATAGTTATTTGATTGTGCTCAAATTTCACAGGAATATATTAATTCATAAAATTAAGGTTCTGTGAAAATATCATTACAATCGGTAAAGCATGTAGGTGTTATAAGTCAAGAATTGTTTAAACAAGAAATAACCCGTAAACTTTCGATTTTCTTCGGAAATAATTTTTCGATCGCGCTCAAATTTCACACGAGTACCTAAATTCATAAAATTAAGGTTGTGTGAAAAAATCATTAAAATCTGACATAGCATGTAGGTGTTATAAGTCGAAGAAATTTTCAAAAAATCGAAAAAAATCGTAAAAAAATTGCGATTTTCATGAGAAATAATTTTCCGATTGCGCTCAAAAACGTGGCAGTTCTTCGTTCAGAGATTACTAAGGTCTCCATAAAATTTCATTGCAATCGGATTATCGATTTAGCCGGAATCGTGCTAACAGACAGACAAAAATACAAAAAAAAGAAAGAAAAAAAAAAAAAACATTCCGGATTTTTTTCTTCAGTGTAGTGAAATGGAATCTTCACTTCGCTCGCTACGCTCATCCAACAATCTGCAAAATATACTGTATAGGCCTATACTATATATTATAAAATGTAGGCTATAATAATAATATAATATAGGGCTATCTGATATTTACTGCTGTTGTAAGACACGATTGCAATAGGGCCTATGTCATCTTTGGGTGAGCAAAGCAGAAACTGAACTGAATGTTTTGGCGCGTTTTTGTTTTTGCGCGCTACTTTGCAGAGTTTGCGAGTGTACTTGAACAGGTTATGACGCGTCATTGCGCGTGCTGCTATCTCCCCGGGCGATCATGAAACTGTACTAGCTATATCCTAGTGCTGCTCCCAAGTAGCAACTTGATGAACCTATTAGAAGCGCGGCTATTTGAAACTGAACTTGCAGGACGACGTCGCACACGCTGGCCGCCGGTTCATGGGGGGACGTGTTAAGGCGTCGCACACGCCTGGGAGGTTAAAAGAACTTGAACTTTTTAAAAGTTCTTTATTTGAGCTGTGAACTGAACTTTTAAAAAGTTTCATTGAAAAAAGAACTGACCCAACACTGACGTCCTAAAATGGAAAACTGCAAACTGGGACATCCAAATGTCCGGATGCTGTCTCTTGTTGCAACGAGACAAATGCCTGAAAACCAGGACTGCCTTGAGAAAACCGAGACAGCTAAGCTAGGCCCAGCCTAGCTAGTCACCCTACCTAGGCTAGGCTGGCCCTACCCTGTGCTTCTGTTTCATGATAAGCTAGCTAGGCCCAGCCTAGGCTAGGGTTGCATTCGTCCCGCTTTCGGGGGGACAGTCCCGATACCCAATTTTAAGTCCCGCGTCCCGCCAATGCACCCAGCGGGTCACAATTGTCCCGCTTGGGAGAAATTTGTTAAAAGTTCAATTTACAATATCAGATATATGCAGTCCAAAAAAGTGCAAAGCTATCAACAGCAAACTATTTGGGCCACGGGCGGCGTGTGCGTCGCCAAAGTACTTTGGGTTGACTCGACAGTCCAGCACTTTTGGGTTTGTGTTGATGATGATGATGATGACCCTACCCCCCCGGTAGGGGTGTACATCGCGAAACCTCAGTCTGACTCATTTCAGTTTTTCCAATTAAATAACCTATTTTTAAAAAGTGCCATTCGTGTTCCAAATTCCAATGCATTTTTTTGTGGTTTTCAGTTTTTTGCCAACTACAAAAACATCAATATTTCATGTTGAATTCGTCCAGCATTTTGATCTAAAACGCATTCTAAAAACCCAGTTTTTTTTATTTCGCCTGCGGCGCTATAGTTGGGGGAGGCCCCCCCAAACCCACCGTGCTATTTTCCCTAAAGGGATTTGTCCCGCCCCCTTAAGTTGATATTATGGCAACCTAGCCTAGGTCTAGGCCTAGGACCCTTAATAGACCTACTAGGCAATTCCTTAATTTGTCTATCGGGACACCAGCAAACCAAACAATTTTCCAAAATCCCAGTAGGCATAGGTCTAGGAAAAACGACCCGATGGACATTGGACAACTGCAGAGAACAACTGCTAGGCCTACCTAGCCTAGGCTAGGCTTGGGTAAAGGCTAGGGGGCTACCTAGGGCCCACGCACAATTGGAAGGCTAGCTACAGGTCTAGCCTAGCCCAGTATACCTAGCCAATAAGTAAAATATTTAAAAATGTGAAC
>JAMZAV010012889.1:0-16250 GCA_024449915.1 Sweltsa coloradensis | reverse complement strand
GTTTTTAAAATTTTAAAAAGGGCGAGTGAATGCCATTTAAATTTTTATTTGTGTACTTTATACAAACATAGAAAACCCCGGGGATCAACTTATTGCACGGAATAAATGCAAGTACTTTTTTGTATTTTTTTATTTTTTTGTTTTTTTATGATGGCTATGGTCGATGACACAGAAATCCTCCAGACAATGTGTGTGTAAATAATACAGAATAAAAATTTTTTGTGATTACTTTATCAACCACAAAATTAGAAGAACTATTTTTGTTTTCCGTTGATTGTGAGATTTTGATTTTTGGCAGGCAATCACTCGCGCCTCCATGTCGCAGGACGCAATAATTACGTCACCCCCTCCACCTGAATATTCGCGTGGGGTTTTACAAGAGCGGGGGCCGCCACGCCAGGCACAAACCAATCACCGAGAGAGGGGAAGACAGGTGGGCAGTGAGAGGAGAGATCATTTTACCCCCCCCGCTTTCCCCCTGGCGATCCCCACACGCAAGGATAAGAAGTTGGGACGAGCAGAAAACCAGTCTTAAAGGTAAAAAATATACGTTAAATAAACAGACCGCCGAATTACTTTTAAAACAACCCCCCCCACAAAACCGATGGTATTTTACATACCTTTTCTCTAGATGTCGGGGTCATTTTACCCATCGCCCAAGTCGGCTGTTTGGGAGTTGCTACAGCATACACCCCGACATCAGCAGGCTGTAGTAAAGTAATGCCATGTTTTGGGAGCGCAGGTAATGCTCGCATCTGTTTACAACTGCACTAAGCATAAAAAAGCTTTTTCGGGTGGGGGAGGGAGATCAGGGTACATTTTGTTTTTTTTCTTATCCCCCCCAGGTTCGGATTCAAGTCAATGCTCTCCAGCTGAATTTGGTGGTAGCCCCTCATGCTGTTGCTGACGAGTTTTGCTTGTGGGAGGGAGAGTTTTGGGCTGACGTGAGAGTGGCGGACCCAACTTTTTTTCAAAACATTTGGTATCTAGATTGTTTATTGGGGTTTTTTGTTTTCCGTTATATAGGCGACGGGAGCGTGCTCCCTGTTTCTGCAACACTCCCCGGGACCTTTTTTGATGACAGGAAAACACACTAGCTTGCCCCAAAAATTAGAGCTTTGACTGAATGTTTTTAAATTTACTGCTTCTCTCCAACCGAATTTTGGGGGAAGTGTCACAACCAGGAAGGCATGAGCAAATAAAATGGTCGAATATATTCAAATCCCAACTTCTTTTTTGTGTATTTATACTCCAAACTTCGGAGAGCGCGTTTTGGGTTTGGGTCAGAAGAAATAAATGTCTGCTTCGGGGGGGGGCTAGAGAACAAAACACAAAAAAACCCCCCCGCGGTGACGACAATGACAACACGGACGTGACAAAAACGAAGCGACCACAGTGGAGGAACCCCTGCCTCCCATACTCTTGTGGTGGTTTGCCCAGCACAGGCCTGCCCACCCCTTGTCCCCTGAGTTCCTTTTGGAAAGAGTGTAAGGGGTTTTTAAACTCATCTATAAAAATTTGGTTTTCATCTTGGAGGCGCTAAAAATCTTGCTTTTTAAAGCCCCCTAAAACTACTAATGGAATAATATGAAGGGAACGTTTAGCGGGGTTCACTTATATGTCCTGTAACCTATTTTACAAATAATTTTTTAAAAAACATTGTCAGTAAGTTTTCTTTTGGGCATGTTAAATTACTGCAAAAAGTCCGGCCGGGCATGTACCATTTCAAAAATTTTGAGTCCTAAAATAAAAATACTTAGTACCATATGCAATAATGTGTTAAACATATTTTTGATATAATGGCTTTAGTTTATATTTTCAAATTAACAATTTAGCCAAAAATTTAAGATTTTTGTTCATAGAGGTGCATGAAATAAATACGTCCCTCTTAAAAAAAACTCACTCAGACAAAAAACCCACTAACGTAATAATTTTTATAAATTAAGAATAGATAGTTATATTCAACATCTAGTATCATTTTATAGTAGAAACGTAAAGAAATACGTACTTCTGTTGGTGGGGTAGAACAGTTGTCGCTGGGGGGAATGGTTACAAAATATGCGCATGAACGCCAGGATGTGTTGAACGACCTCCAGGCCAGGTAGGGAGGCTCTGAACCTTCTAGGTTCTGGCTACTTTTCGCAAAAATGATCATAAGAAAAAGGGGAAATTTTGGGTTCTTACACAATAACCGAGTTTTTTTTTTATAAAAAAAAAAAAATTTTACTGACTAAGATTTTGTGATGACGTATTAGGGTGTGTTGAATTTGGTCCAATCCCAGGGTAGGTCAAGTCCAACTCAATGTTAAAGTGCATACAGCCCACAGTAGAGCGCCGCCGGGCAAAAGTCAACACTACCTAAAGTTAGGTTAGGTGGCATTCGAGGTCCTTTTTAAAGTATTGTTTATTAAAAGTATTTTACATTAGTAAAACCAAATTTAAAAACGTGATAAAAAAAAAAACAAAACTTAAATGTTTTCCCTTTTTTTAACAATGCATTATTTATTGTTTTTCTGTTGTTGCGGACGGCCCTTTGAATCGGACCTAAAACGATGTACACTTTGATTGCTGATCTATTTGTCATTGGACAAGAATGGGCCTAGACTTAGACTTTTAGACAGTATTTACACGCCATCGACAATAATCAGTACCCAACTACGTTGTTAGACGTGGACTTTAATTTGGACCCAGACCTGGACCTGGACCTAGATTTTTAATAATTTCAGAACACCCTTAGACCAAGTTTTTCCCCCTCTGCCCAAAAAGTTCGTTTCTTTGTACATTTCCAGACAGAATTTGTTGCGGGTGAGGATAGACCCCCTTTGGGGATATTTAAATGCTTACAAGAGGAGACCCCCTACATACTGAAGAGACACTTTGAGAACCCGGGGACGTGTTCATTTAGTTTGGGTGAGAGTGTCGGGAAAAAAAAATATTTTTCATTTTGATTGAGAGAAAAACATTAGCTCAAATTTTTTTATTGGAGTGGGAAGAAACAAACAAGTGACTGATTTGGACTCAATGGACACCATTTAAAGGGGTGAAAAATATTCGACCAAAGCCCACTTTAGGTGCCCGGGGCCAAGAATCAGGCTTAATCCTCCCCATCCTCTTTATTATGTACACATGTTATGAATATTTGTAGTTTTTTTTGCAGATGCATGATATTTTGAAAAGCTTTTGCCCCCTCTGCCCAAAAATAATTGGTGAGCAAACCCCAAAAAGATGGCAAACCGAAAATCCTTGAAGTGAAAAAAAAAAGTTTAAGGAAAGTTTGTTTCATGGTTTTTTGCTCAATCCATGTCGGTGTGATTCCACAAAACTGTTCTTTTGGGAGAACTAAAAAAAGCATTTTTTTGCAAATGTGGTCCTCAGGTATTATCGAATGGGCTTTCAAGTTTGCTCTAAACAACACTTTAATTTTAGGAGTTTTTGACTGGTTTTAAAGATTGGTTTTTTGTGCCTCCCCGGCGGGGGGTCAAACTTTCATTCGTGGTGTGATACGGGGTGATAACATAAAAATTTTAAAATAGTATATATAGGTTGCCTTACCTTTTTACATTTCCCCCCCCCCCAAAAGGTAAGGGAATTGATGACATTTGGGGGGTTTTGGGCACTACTTAAAAGGTGCCATCAAAATATGAAGGTTCAGAGTCCCATTTAAAAGTTTGTTGCATAAAGTCGGCGACGCAAAAACAACAGATGTACCGTTCTCACTTGTTATTGCAGTTCTAATGAACGGTTCTGGAAAGTGGCCTATGGTATTGCCATACCTGGGCATTCACTGGGGGGAGAGTAGTGTTTCTTCATATGCAGCCAACGATTGTTGTATCCCGCGCTGTTTTTGCTCTTATGCGGTGGAAGGTAGGAAACCTGCATTCAATTATTAGGGTTAGTATTAATTTAAGTTAAAACTTGTCGTAGACTTTCACGGCACTGGATACGCTGTGCCGATTGTCATTGTAAACCTAACGTTTAAAACTGAGATTGCACAGTTCATCTTTGAATTACAATGACAATCGACGCGGCGTGTCCCGAAAGCGAAGAATGTTCAAATTACAGCACTGTTCAGTGTTCAACATGCCCTAATTTTTACACTTGTTGCACTCCTTGCCTATTGCTGGGCAAGTCTTACCATTTATGGTCCTGTCTTGCCACATGTGTAGCAATTCTGCTTCGATTTCCACTGTTCAGAATATGGGGCTAGGCCTACTGCTGTGTCTGGAACCTTGGGACCTATCTCTGAAGCCTACCTTGTTAATATTATATATTTTTTTTAGATTCATAATACGATCTTAACACTGTTGGACAGTTTTCTTAATGCTGCATTACTCTTGAAATTGCAAACATTTCTTATATGAGCCTATTTCAATTTTACTTTAAGAAGGACATGTTTGCGGGCAGATACTCACATGTTTCAGGTGGATATTGTATCCACTTCTGGGATCTCTTAGAGAGCAAGCTAGATATTTGGTTATCAATGAGAGGTCTTGGGAATCCCCCTCCAACGGAGTAATCTTCGTGTTTAGTTGACAGTACAAATGGTTTATTTTATTACAATTATATGGAGGCTTTGAACACATCATTGACATAGCTCTGGATACATAGAATTGCTGTGTGCAGTGGACATCTTTTTCCTGGAATGTTTAGTTTTAAATTAGTTAGTGCTATTTACTTATTACTTCAATTATTAATATTTACATTCATATTAAAAATTTGACGATGCAACAATGTTATTTATTATACATTACACATCAAAAGAACACAGTGTTGGGAAGGTTGTACGTATGGAGCTGATGGTGGAAGATAGATTACCCAAGAAAATGTATGAAAGATGGATTGAAGAAGGAAGAAGAAGACTGGGTAGGCCAAGGAAGAGATGTCAGGACACCATAATAGCAGGAGACTTGGAGGCAAGAGGAGAGAGTTGGGAAGATGTGGAAGAGATACAATAGGGAATATTTCTCGGAATAATTGCAACTGAAAAATTACAATAGATCAATGAAATATCAACCTTAATGCGGTTGCAAAGTTAAGGGTTCCAAAGACCCACAAAATAAATGTTATACACATAACAAATTATTGCAGCAGATATTAGTAATGTATCTCTTTTCCTAAAACTCATTTTCACGACAGACGTCAATGGCGGTCTTTCAGTTAAATTTGGCCACCAGAGCGCAGCAGTGACAGTGGTGCCAACTTAGGAAATAAGAAAGTCCCCAACCAATCTTCAAAAGTCTCCATTCATCAACGAATACGAAACTGGTTCTTTAGTACTAGGATGGGGATATGAAGATACAAGAGAATTACTGGTACAACTAAGTCGTGTCGCCATCAAATGTAAAAGGAACAACTGAAACCAGTTTCTTGCACCAACTTAAGACATTGTAACTACATATCACTCTTCTGGTCACTATTTGCTCCATCAATAAAAATATAACCAATAAGGATTTTCCAGTTCCCGTTTATAGATACGAGCATGAAAGTCAATGTCTCTCTAGCAACAGCAAAACTGTCATCGAGACCAGCCCCCATATCGACATAGCCGTGATACTAGTTCCGTCCTATGCAACATGTTCGCGTATGGCAATCTCACCTATCACTAAGTTACATAATATGATAACTATTCTGCAGCTTTAGCTTTTAAACTTTATTGTCTGAGGGTACATCTGTTCCAATGAAACCCTTGGGCTTCATCCTGCATAACAAATGGGTTATTCTCAGAAAAATCGCATACTAATAAAAACTCGCCAGGCTGTAGCAAAGACTTGAGCTCACTCTGATAATTCGATTGTTGTATTGCAGTAAAGAGTGACGAAGTAAAGCGTCTAGCTTTACGCATAAAACATCCGAATAAACATCCTATGACACAGTTGACGTTGCAAGCATACAGCGCTCAACTGGCACCCACTTTTTGAATGTTGTTTCTTCAATTGCTTATTCTTCAAGTAAGGAACTAAACATGCTTTCAGCAAATCAGTTCTTTGACCAGACTGGCATTCATAAACGTAACATGAAGTTTGCTTATGCATACTCCTTATCATCAATTATGTCGCTGTCAGAGTAAGATTTAACTTTTCTGAATTTGCTTTTGCCTGTCTTTTTACAAAGTCTACTTTTGTTTTACAGCACTGTTCAGTGTTCAACATGCCCTAATTTTTACACTTGTTGCACTCCTTGCCTATTGCTGGGCAAGTCTTACCATTTATGGTCCTGTCTTGCCACATGTGTAGCAATTCTGCTTCGATTTCCACTGTTCAGAATATGGGGCTAGGCCTACTGCTGTGTCTGGAACCTTGGGACCTATCTCTGAAGCCTACCTTGTTAATATTATATATATTTTTTTAGATTCATAATACGATCTTAACACTGTTGGACAGTTTTCTTAATGCTGCATAACTCTTGAAATTGCAAACATTTCTTATATGAGCCTATTTCAATTTTACTTTAAGAAGGACATGTTTGCGGGCAGATACTCACATGTTTCAGGTGGATATTGTATCCACTTCTGGGATCTCTTAGAGAGCAAGCTAGATATTTGGTTATCAATGAGAGGTCTTGGGAATCCCCCTCCAACGGAGTAATCTTCGTGTTTAGTTGACAGTACAAATGGTTTATTTTATTACAATTATATGGAGGCTTTGAACACATCATTGACATAGCTCTGGATACATAGAATTGCTGTGTGCAGTGGACATCTTTTTCCTGGAATGTTTAGTTTTAAATTAGTTAGTGCTATTTACTTATTACTTCAATTATTAATATTTACATTCATATTAAAAATTTGACGATGCAACAATGTTATTTATTATACATTACACATCAAAAGAACACAGTGTTGGGAAGGTTGTACGTATGGAGCTGATGGTGGAAGATAGATTACCCAAGAAAATGTATGAAAGATGAATTGAAGAAGGAAGAAGAAGACTGGGAAGGCCAAGGAAGAGATGTCAGGACACCATACTAGCAGGAGACTTGGAGGCAAGAGAAGAGAGTTGGGAAGATGTGGAAGAGATACAATAGGGAATATTTCTCGGAATAATTGCAACTGAAAAATTACAATAGATCAATGAAATATCAACCTTAATGCGGTTGCAAAGTTAAGGGTTCCAAAGACCCACAAAATAAATGTTATACACATCACAAATTATTGCAGCATATATTAGTAATGTATCTCTTTTCCTAAAACTCATTATCACGACAGACGTCAATGGCGGTCTTTCAGTTAAATTTGGCCACCAGAGCGCAGCAGTGACAGTGTTGCCAACTTAGGAAATAAGAAAGTCCCCAACCAATCTTCAACCATTTACGCCAATGTTGCTCACTGCTTCCGACCACTTCCTGAATGTGCAGTATAACGCTCACGGAGTCTGTAGGCGTGACGATATTTACATTTTTCATAAACATTTTCTAAGCAATGACCACATTTGCTCTAGTCTATGGGGTTTATCAGGAAGTGATTAGGGGAGTAGTCTTAGCACCTGGCATAGACCTAGCTAGAGGCTTATAAAACCGGCAAGACTAGGCGTACGTACCAGTTTTAGTATTAGTAGTTTTAGGGCGCTTCAACGCCAAAGATTATTTGCGCCTCTAAGATATTTAGTGAACTACGTATGAATGTAAAATACGGTTAATAAGGTTAAATGTGTTTTTCGTACCAGTTATTGACGGAGCCCAAATGTCTTCAGTCACTTTTGTGGCGACAGCTGTTGTTTAAAGGCTTTGGAGGACCCGGGTTTGTTCCAGGAACACTCTAAATCAGTTTTGCTGAAGTTGTCAGCTGCATATAACAATGCTGCGGCCATATGGTGGCATCTTAATGTGCCCCGAGGACATTTGCACGTTGCAGAAAACACCTCGTCGTCTTTTATTTCAATCTGGAAAAAATTGGATAATTATGAACAGGCACAGGCTCGCAAATAACGTGCAACCATGCACCGGCACTGCGGCATACTTGAGGTTGCCATTTACCGTCGTATTTTCTTCTGTGCTGTGCATTATATTGTACACAACAACTATGCACACACAGCACTTTATGGCCACAAGGTACAACTGATCTTGTTGCCATGCTAGAAATGCACGCCTTACACCTGGTGTGTATCGTTTGACTAAACGTCCTGACAGACGTCCCTCCAACGACAGCAGTCGCCGAATTTCCTACTCCTGTATTTCCACATCCTGTTCAGTAACTTCGGTGAACTTCTGTGGTTAAACTTGTAAAAAACTTCTGGTGTCAAATTCACAACTTGTACTCTCACTTGAAGAGGAGACATTGCCTGAATCAATGTCCGAACACTCGGGTAAATCTTGAGGTTCTTCTACAAATACATCATTTGCAACAGTTTCAAAATCATTATTCTCTCTGGTTGATCTATAATTGTTGGGGAATGATTGAAATCTGCACTTAAGTCTTCATTTGTGGGTGGATAATAAAATGTATTTAATTGTTTAGAAAATGCTGGTGAGGGTCTAGCACATGAATGGAAAATCACAGATGGAATGGCATCTGCTTGACTTCAACACTTTCACTGCACTTTCAGCACTTTCAATGGGTATTACATGAATCCAATAGGGATAGGCAAATACCGCGACTTTATTAAGTTTCGTTCAACCCAGTCATCATTCAAATCTCATTTGACCACGGAGTAGCATGCACCTTTTGAAACATACCAAGGGAGGATATCACCTCGAACTGTGGTATGATTTTTTTTAGTGGCCATTTTGTTTTTGGATCTGGGGTCATTAAAACGCTTTATCGGTACTCTATTCAAATGTATACAGCTTGTGACACTATTGACCGATTTATTTTTTTCTTATACCGATTTGTTGTAATTGTATGTTGTAACTATTGTTTAAAATCAATTTATAATAATCGTATTATTCCATCGGTAAAAAATGTTAAATTTGGAAGAAATAGTGTAAATAAATAAATAAATAAATTTTATTTAGAGTCTGCCCACTCAGTTATATAACTGATTTTCAGTGGGGGACTTTAAATCAAAGCGACCAAAGCCAACTCTGCAGGCCCCGACGCAATCGACGAGTGAGCGATAACCAACCAAAGATCGATATTTTTAATAGGGAATATAGCGATCGATGGTATGGACAGTGCGAACACCCGCGGATCTACGCCAGAATCACAAGGCCAATTCAGAACAACTCTGAAATGTATTATGTGCTTCGTTGCTAGGACGGCTCCAAAGTCACCCCTAAGACAAGAACTGATGGACTGAAGTCCAAATCAGAAGTTAAAAAACTTCTGACTTTTGCGGGAATCGAACCCTGAACCTTCTGCATTGGAAGCAGATACGCTAACCACAAGACCAACGAGCCACACAATAAGTTTACGACAATGTGATTCAAGCATAAGTTTATAATTTTTTGTGGTCAGTAAGCGCTTTGTTTTTATACATTATTATAGGATTTAAAAGCATATTAATGAACTACAATAGTAAATATTTCGAATTATTAAACGTTTTAGTACACAAGCGTTGAAGGATGAGCATTTTCGTTGGATTGGACGCTATCTAACAAAGATTTTAGTACAACTTCATTTCGTCATTGTTAGCATAGAATTACATTTTGGAAGTAGTTTCCAGCCAACAATACATGCGAATGGTAAAATAGAAAATATAGATTTAAATGTGTTGAAGATATTTTACAGAAGTCTTATTTTATAGGATTTCAGCTTCAAGGGGGTCTTCAAATTCCAACTCGCAACCTTCTCGTGGTTTGTCCCGTAATTAGGGAGTTCTTCTCCCTGAAACTAATGGCGAGCTCTGGGTCGTCGTCGGGGAATTTTCCCCTTCCCTTTGATTCCTCCCCGACGGCGACGGACAATGACAACACGGACGGATGATGACACAGACGGAGACGACCACGACGTGGGGGAACCCCTGCCCTCACCCCATACGGCTTGTGGCTGGTTCTGACCAGCATAGGCCTCTCCACCCCTTGTCCCCCCGCGTCACCCCTTACGTCCCTCTCTTCTTCGCGATTAGCCAAGTTGCATAAATAAATATGAGACGTTAAGCAATATCCAATCAATCATTTCAGCTTCAAGTTAGGAAAAAGTGCTATTTTCACGAGCTAAATTTATTGAATTGCACTTATTATCTGGAAAGTATAATTTTAGAGGTTACAAAGGTTATAGAGGAGGAGAGCTGGGAAAAAATAGCCATGACCTTGAAAAAATTGGAACAGAACTGATTGTTTTTGCATCGGATTTCCCAAAAAATCCCATTAACCTTTGAAGCCGGTTGTAAAAAATCCATAAAATATGGTAAGCGGGCCGTTTTTCAATATTTCACCTTTTTTGACAGAATTTATGCTGAAATGCAAATAGCTGTATTTTGGAAACTACTTGATCGAAAATTGTCAAATTTTGGGACTAGGGACTATGGCATACAATCAATTAGACAGTAAACTTAGTATTTTTATTTCCAATATATATTTTTGCAAATGTAAAGAAGCAACTGTAGTAAGATAACATAATGTTTTTGTTGAAAAATATGTTCTTTTTTAACAAATTTTTAGACCCAAACTTCCACACTGTCGGCCTAGGCCTATCTGAACATGGAATACTAGATCATGTCAAAGTTTAGAAAGCTAACCCCTCCCTAGGAACAATATTTTGTTTTTTATTATGACCTAGGCTTAGAAGCCTATGTGCTTATGTTTGTCCATTTAGAAGTTGAGTTTGGTGTGAAAAATTTTGAAACAACCAAAACAGAGGGCAACCTGGCAAGTGGAGCACCAGAACTTTGTGTCTTTTCTCAGCTTGTTCTTTGTACACACTACACATTTCCGTTGGGGTTTGGCCTTTTTGTTGGTGGGTGGCAAATAATCCATAAAATGGCGTTCAGTTAGTCGTTGCCGAGGAGGGTTGATAGACGGTCTACCAATTTGAGCTGTTTGCACTCCATCATTGTATGTTCCGATTATACTCTTGGCCAGTTTCAAACGGAAGGCAAGTTGATCCATTTTCAGGTTTGAAGAATTATAAATAGTCTGTGCATTTAGAATCGACACATTGAGTAAGCGTTTGAATAGTTTCAAATACCACTTTGTACCCCGCTTGCGTTCCAATAGATAAGGCTACAACTTTTGATCTTTGAGATCCACTCCCCCCATGGATTTCAAAAAAAAGAAGAAAAAAAAAAGAAAAAAAAAAAAAAAGAAAAAAAGAAGAAGAAGAAGAAGAAGAGTTGAAATAAAGGAAACATCCTTCTTATCTTTCCACTTTAGGACCATTACCCTATTGGAAACCTCAGCAATGTGTTCCCCTTTCTTCAGCTTGGCTGTTTTGACTCTAGCAGGGACATTTTTACGGTTTATGCGAAGGGTACCTGCAACGTTTACGCCATGGGCATTGAGAGTAATGCACAAGTCTGGAGAATTGTAAAAATTGTCCATCACACAGTGTATGGCCTAAATTATACAAAGGCTCCATTAGTAGTGTGACGATCCCGGCTGTCTTGGATTTGCTGAGGTCAGCATTTTGTACTTCGTTTCCTGCATTTGCAATCCCATTAGCTACATTTACTCCATCTGCACCTACGTAAACAATGAAGCTCCACAAGTATCCGGATTTGGATTTGCTCAACTCAAATGTTTTGATTCCATATTTGGACGACTTTAGTGGATAACTTTACTGTTTTGTGCCCTAAAACCCCAATAACTAACTAACTAACTTCATGGCATGCTTGTTGATATAAATGTACTATCTATTTAGTACAGGAATACTTATGACATATTGTCGAGATAACGGTTAGATCGCACATTTTTGGTTTTCCCTGTAGCCCCGTTCCATGTGTACTTTGATGCCAAGTGGTCTGTTACTGTTAGTCGGAGAAGGCGCCTCACCGCATCCCCAGGTGAGTACCCTCCTTGTTGTGAGAGAAACATTATCTGAAACAGTCGATTACCCACGATTAATACTGTATTGTTTTCCTGTAATATTATGGGTAATGCCTAAGCGCAGTGTTGGATAATTATTTTCTTGACTGCTATGTAAAGCCAACTCATTTGTATATGCTTTACAAAGAGGGTCTCCTGTACATGAATTAAGAAGGCCTATAGTTATGTCCAAACTTAAGTTCAGATTAGGAATGGCATATGAATATCCTTAACTTACCCAAATAGCCGTAAACACCCAGCAGGTGCTAGTAGTCCTACATTTCCAACTTACAACTTGTTAATAAGCCTAAATCCAATAATAAAGCCCAGAGAGCCAGAGAGAGAGAGAACCTTAGTGTTGTGTGCCCTTAAACCCTAATAACTAACTAACTAAAATCCCATGATGCTAGTTTTTTCCATGCATAGCAGGCCTAGTCACATTTTCTCCCCTTTCCATCTAAGCAGTGGTCAATTGCAATCTTCCTATCCCAACTGGTTGTATGTTATGTATGAGTATTGTATTGTATTTTATTAGCATTTTCTTATTAGCATAAGAAAGCACAACAAAAAAGGTCTTGGCCTTGGTCTGTAGGCCTAGTAAGTGAAAATTATAAAATGAAAGTAATAAATGTAATTAAATGAATAGACAATAAATCAAACAACTAATAAAAACAAGCAGAAAGGATAAGGAGCATATAGCGCAAAGAAATACATCAAATATATATCACATTTTTTAAATCAATTTGGTGGTCAATCAAATGGTTCGAATGCACAATGTCAGAGGTCAATACCGGACAACCCGGACCCCGACGGTCACGTCACGTCCCCATTTTTTCATCAGCCACGTCGTTCTTATGACGTCGAAACACCCCCTTAGATATTTCAAGACTTCCGTAGTACGGGCTCAACTCCAAAAATTGGTTAAACTTAAACCAATTCCGCAGGAAGTAGCACGGGTCAGGGAATAGGTCGAATGCCACGCAAATGACGTGGTCATAGTATTTTGTACATAGTCATAGTATAGTACATGTAGATTAAACATTTTACTCTTTGCTTTGACAAGCTCTTCAATTGAAACAGATTTGCCATTTTAATTGGCTGTTAACATGTTTGCAAGGGTTCCGAAAATTAAGAAGATCTGCATTTTTGATGGAATACCTGAGAAAGAAATAGCAAACTTTGTATCCCAATGTAGATTTAAACAATACTAATTTTACAGGTTTACAATATGTTGAGATGTGGTAATAAAATAGCAATAGCCCAGCCCTTGGCTTGACGACCTTAACCTAGAAAAAAGGTGCTTACCGTAAATTCTTTTCAGCCGACCGCTTACTGAGATTATGCCGTCGTTTTCGTGATCCTTGATTGTAGTTTAACACATGATCAAATCAAAACGTTTAACCATATATTTTTGGGTTGAGTAATACTTATATGCTCATTATAGGCTAAGACATATGCTCATTATAGGCTAAGACCACTAACGACTTTAAAAGTAGTTGATTCATTCAAACATTATAGGGCCTACAAAATGTAGGTTGGATTTGATGGTTGATTTTTCTTTTTGTCTTACACACTGTCCTCTATACACTAAGATATTTAACAAGCTGTTCCTTTAATATCTAGCACTCTATGATTTTTTTCTTACCAAATTATAACTTTAAAAATGTCATGAATGTAAGCATGTTACAAGAAACATAATAAGTTGTTGGCGCAAGGGCGAGGATGTGCACGCGACCTAGAGTTTTAAGTTGATAAAGTTCTAGAACTTTCCTAGGTAATGAATTGAAGGAAGTGGACCTTATAAATGAGGGATGGAAATATGGGTAGAGGGATAGTGCCGGTAGCAGAGCTATTACCACATACCTGGTTGGACGTACTGTTAGTCGGACGTGCTGTTGACGTGTAGACGTGGCAATGGATGGAGCAGGCGAGATGACACGGCAGTGGCGCGTAGATAGGCACTATGTTAGAACTACACTAAGTTTGCGAGAGAGTTATGATATTATATTAAACTATGAATAAACACACACGTGAGGTTGCCCAGAGAGAGGCGAGCTTTTAGAGAATGCACACGCACAGTAGGTAAAGTGGCAAGAGAGAGAGGTGCAGTCAGTACACTTGCGTACGTGACGCGTAGACAGTTGAGTTCACTAAGACACTGCCCTGTACGTGGCGCCGATCATACAGTCGCTTACCGGCTCAAAGTACTGTGGTCAGCGTTTTGTGATAATAGATGCGTAATGACACCTGTTGAGGGATAGGTGAATTATATGGAAGGAAAGTAATTCAAGCGGGAGGAATTCAAAGTGGAATGCGCGTAAACATACTGGCCACCAAAATGGGGTGACATTTTCATGGCTAGTCTGACGTAGAACAAAGAGAAAGGGGCAAAGAGGTTGCTTAGAAAGCAAGATAGGTCAGACGAGAAAAGAGCAAATGAGAGTTCTTAGCAGAATTGCTATGAGAACTTAAAAATATAAGAAAACTGTACAAGAGAGTTATTTTTTTTTTTTTATTTATTTTTTATTATTATGCAACAGGGAGGGTGAGGAGCTTGTTGACGGGTCTGGTATACGAGCTTGATGAGGAACGTATAGAGGCGACACGAACAATGCCATCACGACCAGGGTGCAGACTGGTGATGCGCCCTATTGGCCAGTTGAGAGGAGTGCTTGAAGCTTCAAGCACGAAAACCACATCTCCGACTTGGAGATTCGGGTTGTTTCTGGTCCATTTTCCGCGGTGCATCTGAGTATGTAGATACTCGCGGGACCAACGGGTCCAGAATGCTTGATGGCGCTGTCTCACGCGGTGCCAGCGTGACAGATGCGATGCGTTGTCCGGCTCGGTACGCTCGGGCGGGGCGAGTAATAGGGCACCGGTCAGAAAGTGACCTGGGCTCAGATAGTCGGGTACATCAGCTGGGTCTTGAGGCGTAGCACACAGAGGGCGGCTGTTCAGAACAGCCTCGATGCGTGAGAATAGAGTGGCATATTCTTCATGCGTGTGAAGAGTGTCAGAGATGAGGCGACGAAGAAGAGATTTAGCTGATTTTACACCTGCTTCTCAAATGCCTCCGAAGTTCGGTGCATAGGGTGGGTTTAAGTGTCACGACTGGCTAGAGAGTCGGAGATCGAGGTTTCGATTTGTCAAGAAAATCTTGAACTTTACGAATGTGACGAGCAGCGCCCACATAGTTGCGTCCACAATCAGAGTAGATGTGGGCCGGTAGACCTCTACGCGAGATGAACCTATCCATGGCTGCTAAGAGGGCCTCTGTGGAGAGTTTAGAAACCATTTCCATATGTACAGCTTTGGTAGCCATGTATACGAACGAATAAGCATAAATAACCCTTTGTATTTGGAGCATTTCTGCGGTTGCTGGTCTTCACTGAGAGCGGTCCAGCATAATCAGTGCCCGTGTGCATGTAGAAACACTTCTTGGCGATCTGGAAAAGTAAACAAAAATAAATTAAACCCTCCCTACTAGGAAATATGTTCAGAGACCCCTTGAGTTTGTGGTGTGTATAAGGTAGTAGGCCTACTTGAATTTTATTTTTACCTAAAAATTGTTTTTTGTCAATGACAATTTGTTACTAAAGGTAGGCATACATTGCTCAATAAGCTCAAAACAGCTAATAACTAATAAGGCCTTACTACATTTTGACAATTTTTTTTTAATGTTTTCACTTTCAGGGGGTTTCTCCCGTTCAAATGGACGGACTATCTCCCCTAGTACCGGTACTTTATCTGTCGAGTGGCAATTTAAGCTATGGTTGCTAGTAAATTGAGAAGTGCTGTTCTTTCATTTAAACGTAACGTGTGATACTATAAATAAAATAGCTAAGTCTTTAGAACTTCTTTCTTATCACCTCTCAGTTAAAACCAAGTTTACAAACAAAGCTTTGTTTGATCAAGTACCAAGCTAAGCAAATTAAACTTATTTTTAGCTACATAATATGCTTCATTTGGTCAAAGAGCATGCCACACAATGTTATTAGGCCCCTAAATGTTTCATAGGAGTGCCTTGGGTCAAAAAGTTTGGGAACCAATGAACTACTGATTGACTGATATTACTGTAACACACAACAGGTACCATGTTATGTCACTAAAATTTAATTTGACAGTCTGCTTATGTAAATACAATACAATGTAACTAGAGACAAAAAGATGGCAGGATACCTGAGTTAATGTATTCTCTGTGAAATAATGTCAAGAACAAGATTCATGTCTATAGACATCTTTGAATATAGGAAGCATTTAGTGGAACATCAGGATCTACCAAGAACTGCAAGTAAGCCCTCATTAATTCAAACTCGGCCAATTCAATTGAATGCCATTAAAATTTTAAA
>JAMZAV010012888.1:0-18118 GCA_024449915.1 Sweltsa coloradensis | reverse complement strand
AATAATTTCAATCTATTTTTTTTCTAAGATTTTTAGTGTTTTTCAAATATTTTTTTTCGTGCTTTTTAAGGAATTTTGGGAAATTTTGGCTTTTGAATTAAAGCTTCATTTTAGGTCAAGATGTAAATTTGATGTACATTCCTAAAACAAGATTTTTTCTGAGTTTTTTTGCATATTTTACATTTTTTGTAACTCAAATAGTAGCAATATTACAAATAAATTACTTTTCCGGGACAAACCATATTTTTTCATTTTTAGCCATTTTTGCAGATGTGTATTTTCAATTTGCTCTAAAAAAGGCACTTTTTGTCCAATCGGGATGGGAAAAAATGTATCTATTTTTAATGCACGGAAAAAAAAAAAATTAAGGTAATTTTGAAAAAACTATCCTTCACCCCGATATAAATTTTGAAAGTTGGTGTCCATTAAAATGGACAATTCCACTGAATGAGTTTAAATGGAATAATTGAGGGTTAGGCCACTATGTTTCTCACCGCCAGGTGTTATATTTAACTAGGGAAACGCAAAAGTCGTTGTGACACGAGTGAGTGAGCCATTGTGTTGAGTACTCGGTAAAGAATCGGTTATTTGAGAAACCGAATAAGTCACCTAAATTGCGTAAATGAGTTAAGATAGCAATTTTATTCAGAATTTCAAAACCTATCGATTAGTAGAAAAACGAAATATTTTTGATCTGTGGAAAAACGAAATATTTTTCGACTATGCCTGTGTATATAACAGGGTGTCCATAAGTCAGTCAAAAAGTTCTGAAGGAAAAATTGTATTTATTTGAGAAACGGAACAAGTCACTTTTAGTAAAATGAGTCATTGGCTCTCATTGCCGAGAAATTTTTATTAAACAAAGTTTTAAAAAATGAAGTTGTATGTTAACTATAATAAACAATCATAAAAACTTATAATACTACCTTATTTTTACAAATTTTATAAATTCCCGCCCCATTTAATTGAGAAACCAAATAAGTCTACGCTAATTACACCCTAGTAATTATGACATTATGTGCTCATAAATATCAATATCAACAAAAATCAATGTATCCATGCCACATCTAAATTACTTCATAATAAAAACTGCATTATTTGACTTCAGGGTATTAAATGAACGATTTTTGCGTTTTACTCAGGACAATGGTTACATGACTTATTCGGTTTCTCAAATAGCCGATTCAAACAAAATTTTTCTTCCCCCTACCATAGGCCTCCCTACCTTATCATAGGCTAGAGTGGCGCATTATGGCCTTACAGTTGACGCGCCCTTATTCCGACTTAACTTAAAACCCCTATTATTTATACTAAAAACCCAATTATTTATACCACTAGGAAAACGCTTAAGTCCCGCCGCGTTGATGGATGAGCGTTTTTTTGGTCAGTTTTTAGTTTGCGTGGGACCACTTTTCCTTTGCAAGTGCTTTGTGAATGCATTGTAGGTGATTGTTGTCAAGTTTCTATTGTTACTTGTTAATTGTTATTTTAAACGTCAAAAAACTCATTTTAAAACCTTTATTTTTATGGATTCTGGCTAACTTTTTCAACTTTTTCTTTCAAAAGGTACTATATCGCCATAACCTTAATGTTCATGTGAAATATGAACGTTCTAGCCTCACCCGTTTGGTCAGAATCGGGGAAAATGTCACAAAAATTTCGCACTAAAAATCGAAAAAAATCGTAAAAGTACGATATTCATGAGAAATTTTTCTTCGATTGTACCCAAAAACGTAACAGGTCTAAGTTCAGAGATTTTGAAGGTCCCCTCAAAATTACATCAAGATCGTATATGCCGTTTGCCCGGAATCGTGCGAACAAACAGACAGAAAAACAAACAAACAAACAAAAAAAACAAAAAAACATTGCAGCTAAATTTTTTGAGGGGTCAGTTAAATTGAAGTTTTCGCTTCAGTCGCTACGCTCATCCAAATACACGCCGTCTGGGCCCGGAGTAGAATTGGCCCAGAGCATGGCTATGCTAATCGTAAAAGGCGATTCAAGAGAAAAAGTCCAACTCGCAAACATCAGCTAGTATGAAGGGTAGTATATTATTCACCGAGTCTAGAGGCGACATCTGGCAATTGTCGTCGGGGACCTTGCCCCCTTCCCTTGACAAACCCTCGACGACGATTACGACAATGACACCACGAATCATGACAAAGACAATAAGGACCGTGACGTGAGAACCCCCTGTCCTCCCCTTACCCGTGGCTGGTTTTGACCAGCATGGGCCCCTCCCCCCCCCCCTCCCCCTCCCCTTAGGCTAGAGTGGTGCATTATGACCTAACGGTTGACGCGTCCTTAATCCAAATAAATGAAACCAATCAATAGATAAAGTCTACCTCGCCAACATTGGCTAGTAAGAGCAGAGTATATAACTCCCCGTAACTAGAAGCGAGCTCTGGCAATCGTCGTTTCGGGGACACCTCCCCTCTCCCTTGACGACCACCCCGACGACGATGACAATGACACAACGAACGATGACAAAGACGATGACGAGCGCAACGTGAGGAAACCCCCTTCCTCCCCTTACCCGTAGTTGGTTCTGACCAGCATGTGCTCCACCTCCCCATATCCCCTAGGCTAGAGAGGCGCATTATAACCGTACGGTTGACGAGCCCTCATCCAAATAAACCAAACCAAGTCATCTAGGTTTAGGCATAAGATGAGATGCATCTTCTTATTTATCTTATCGTTTCCCATTCTGCAAATCACCCGAACTCCTCCTAAAACACTTTAAAACCACTTAATTGATTAGTAACTTATTTAAAATTAAATTACCTGCGGCAGAATTGTGAAGGACATGCCCCCCCCCCCCCTTTCGATATATATTCCTGCGTGTACGCCACTGTGTGCGTGTCATGAGATTCAAACCCCCCGATCACTTGGGTGTACGCCACTGCTAGTGAGAGTATCGCATCCGCCTGTGCAGTGTGCATTCTACCGGGCAGAGTGCAGCACATGACTCACTGATGCACCGGCAATCTGACAAGTATAGGCTTCGTAGAGTCAGTAACGAACCTTCCACGGGCGAGGGAGGTCGCAGCTAGAGCAAGCGCGACGATGTCTAGTGTTATACCGTGTTTATGTTCATAGTGTTCGTGCAGCTAGGTTTAGCGCGACGATAAGTGATAGACAGTGTGCTATTGTAGTAGCGTGCGTGTTACAAGTTTTATCGGGACGATATACTGAATAATACGACATTGCTATGGTGCTTACTGGACTGTGCTATGTAAGTATGCGTGCAGCTAGGGTTATCGCGAGTCGCGACAGTTTTTAGTGTTATATCGTGTGAGATTGTCGTTGTATGTGAAGCTAGGGTTATAGTGACGATTTATACATTGATGATTTCTGTTTCTTAAAGTCTCATATTAATGCACTAAGGCTATTCGGGACGATGAGTGGTGATAGATGACGATGGAGGACGGTTACTAAAACATCATAATGTGTATGCGGGATACGAACCCACGTCCTCGTAGTGCCATACGCTTGAGACCAGCGCCCTAATCACATGTGCCACCGCGGACGGCATTATAGACTGGTTGGGAATGTAATGTGCTATGGAAATGGACTTGACAATGATCGATTGACTTCAATAGGTAAGTTTGGCAGATGTTGGTGCTTGTTACAATACATGAAAATAAATAAATAAACAAATCCGTATTTAGAGTCTTTCCTCTCAGTCACATAACTCATTTTCAGTGGGGTAAGGTAAACCAAAGCGACCAAGCCAACCCTGTAGGCCCGACGAAATCGACGAATGAGCGATAACCAACCAAAGATCGATATTTTTTTAAAAGGAAATAAAGCAATCAGCGGTATGGAAAGTGCGAACACCCGCGGATCAACGCCAGAATCAAAAAGGCCGATTCAGAACAACTTTAAATGTAATAAAACTGATAAACTGAACAAAACACGGTTAAAAATTAATGCACAGCACTCACCCGCTGCGTAATATTTCGGTGACATCCATCACCTTCCTCGGACGCGAGGATACTAAGGCTTCCCTTGAGGCACACTGGTGGCGCCCCTCCACGCCCTGTCGACCTCGTCGTGAATCAACGACCCCCACATGGCGGGAAGCTCAAGACTTGGTTGACTAATGATGTTAGGGAAATAAGTCATCACTGCTGCCTCTTTCAATTTCCTCTTGAGCGTGTTCTCTTCTTTAAAAATTATTTTAACATCTGGCCAATTAATGCCCGTTTTGCAATCAAACAGGTGGTCCTTAAGTTTACTTGCCGCTCTAGTTTTCCCTGACAATATATTTTTGTGTTCATTAATACGAACAGTCGTCGGTCTTTTGGTTTCACCTACATAAAAAGCATCACACTCACACGGGATAACATAAACCGCGTTTTTAGAATCTTGAAGAACGTCCGGCGGTTTGAACCTGGTTAATTGGCTACGTAATGTGTCACGTGATTTAAAATTCGTACGCATATTGAATGCCTTAGTGAGACGCCGAAAATGTTCAGATATACCAGGGATGTAGTCAATAGATATGGTAGCAGCTATGTTCTCAGTTTGTTTTATACGATTAGACTTAATGATTGAGGACCTCACAAAGACAGACGGATACTGGTTAGATGTGAAGGACGTAACAATGCGATCGTTTTCTTCAAGAAAACTTGATTGACTTGACAGACAGTCGACGCTCTGGCTGCAAGACATTTGATCACACCTCTCTTCACACTCGGTGGATGATTAGACATAAAATTAAGATATTGCCCGGTGTGGGTTGGTTTAGTATACACAGTGGTGGCTATTTTACCCGACGCCAGTCTAGACACTTCCACGTCTAGAAACGGTAACGAAGCGTCCCTCTCCATCTCCACTGTGAAACTAATAGACGGCACCTGTGAATTAAGGTGAAGCAACAAACCGTCAACCTGTAGACCCTGGGGTAGGACCGCAAAAACATCATCTACGTATCTAAGCCAGAGGGTAGGGGTAACTGGGGCCAAAGGTAAGACATTGTACTCAAATTCCTCCATGAAGATGTTGGCCAAGATGGGAGAAAGGCAAGAACCCATTGCCAACCCTTCCGTTTGTAAGAAGAAAGTATCCCCATAGCGAAAATAACTGCAACTCAAACATACTGTCAGCAACTCCAAAATGTCCTCTACACTTAGAGCCGTCCTCAACCTAAGATTGGGGTCCGCTACCAATCGTTTCTTAACACATTTTAACGCCTCCTCAATAGGAATATTGGGAAACATATTCATAACGTCAAAACTCACAAGCACATTGCCTGGTTGAAGGTCAAGCTCTTTGATAGAATCGATAAAGTCCGAAGTACTGTTGAGCGTGGTGCGAGATAAAGTCCCAATTGGCTTTAAAATATCTAAGAGAAACTTAGACAGGTTGTGCGTCGGTGCCTCCCTAGAACTCATAAGTCAACCAAGTCTTGAGCTTCCCGCCATGTGGGGGTCGTTGGTTCACGACGAGGTCGACAGGGCGTGGAGGGGCGCCACCAGTGTGCCTCAAGGGAAGCCTTAGTATCCTCGCGTCCGAGGAAGGTGATGGATGTCACCGAAATATTACGCAGCGGGTGAGTGCTGTGCATTAATTTTTAACCGTGTTTTGTTCAGTTTATCAGTTTTATTATCATTCTCCGGTTAACAAGTTCTGGTGGTTTATTAACTTTAAATGTATTAGGCCTATGAGCCATCGTTGCTAGGACGGCTCAAAAGTCTCCGTTTACAAATTCTGCTGCGGGGAGACGCGCTCTCTTTCTATTTTGACAACCCGTCTGGGCCCGGGGTAGAATTGGACCAGAGCATGGCTCTGCTAATAGTAAAAGGCGACTCAAGAGAAAAAGTCCATCTCGCAAACATCAGCTAGTATGAAGGGTAGTATTTTACTCCCCGAAAATAGTGGCGAGCTCTGGCAACCTCCCCCTTCCTCCCCTCAACCGTTTCTGTTTCTGACCAGCACTTGCTCAAGTTAGTTGTCCGACCATCAACAGCTTCAACATTAAAACTAAACAAAATCCCATTCAATGTAATTTAATTTACAAATTTAATTCACATAAAACACATAATTAATTTCATTCAAACAAATAATTGTTATACATTTCATTTATAATATACGTAAAATATATATTAATAACATTTCTCATCCAAAGTAATCAATTTTAAAAAATTAAATTCACATCATGCACGTTTATTTTATTTATTTCCATTTACAGGAATAGCATTTGTTTTGCTATAACTATTGTCGTAATTTTATTTTCTTATAATATATATATATATATATATATACACACTTAGTAAACAATTTAATCATCAAACACACCATAACTACATCTCACCAACCTCCAGTATCTCAGGCGGCGCAAGATGATCCAACCGGGTTGAAGCGCCCAGTTTCTCACGAGTGTTTTTTTTAGATTGGTTGAGATGGTGTAAAGAAGACTTAGGAACCGCCCAAAAGCAACGAGGCACATAATACATTTAAGGTTGTTCCAATCAGTCCGTGATTCTGGTGCGGTCCGCGGGTGAAATCGTGTCCATCTTGATTGATCGTCGAATGATCGGGGTTCTCTACTTAACTATGCCGGTCTCTAGTTGGTCATTGTTCGCTTGTTGATTGTGTGGGCGACTACAGGGTTGGCTTGGTCAACTTCAAATGTAATGTCCTCAACAGTAATCAGTTCTGGAACTGAGTGAGTAGACACTAAATACAAATGTATTTGTTTATTCATTATAAAGGATAGAAAAATACTCAAGTATTACTGCATTTTCTGTTTGATTTAAAATATAAATATTGACAAACTTATATTAAGTGATGCATTTATCCACAATAAATAACACAGACGTATCATTGCACATGTAATGATTTTTGGCCCCCACCCTTGGCCGGGGTAGAATAGGCCCAGAGCATGGCCCTGCTAATCGTACAAAGCGATTCATACATCAGCAAGAAAAAGGGGAATTTAAAACTATTTATTTATTATTTATTTGCAACAGGCAATGTAGCCCACTAGTGCAAATTTTAATAGAGAAGGGAGGAGGGTAAACCCGGTACCGGCACATAGCCTGCTCGTACCGAACAGTCCCAAGGGGACCAACGGCTTTACGTCCCATCCGAAAGGACGGGTAACTTTTGACAGTCATAAAGGTTCCTCCACTAACCCGGACTGCCGAGCAGACGGCGCCAAGGAGAACAAAGCTGTCACACAAGCTTCGAACCCTAGTCTTGCTCTAGCCAGCGATATACGTGTGTTTCAGGTTAGAGCGGCGACCCACTCGAACCCTGACCACCCCCGATGTCGCTTAACTTCAGTTTTTCGAGTGGGAACTGGTTAAACGACCGCGGCTAAATCGCTGGCTCACCGAAACTAGTGGCGAGCACTCCCAATCGTCGTCGGGACACCCCCCCTTTTACTTGACGACCTCTCCGACGATGATGACAAAGTCGATGACGACAGCGACGTGAGACTGAGAACCCCCCTCTCCTGCCCTTATAACCGTGGCAGTTCTGACCAGCATCGGATCCTCCTCTTTTTTCTCCTTTCCGCTAGGTATAATCTTAATTTGAGGGAAAGGGTGTTATATTGCATTAAACTTATGATTTTCCTTTTTCTAACTGAATGCTATTACGTATTTACTTGGTTTTTGGCCGCGGAAAGTAGTTTCTGGATTCTTTAATCACTTTTAGTTTGCTTGAATGGGTCGTTTGGTACTAGTGGGCCTAGTTCAGTTGGTGCGGCCCCAACTTTTAAACAAGTTTTTTCAAAGAAAAATTATAAAATAGGCATTGGTTCATATGACCTTAGGGTTGAAGCGCCCTAGTTCTCACGTGGTCATGAGTGAAAAGTTGAACCGATCGAATGGTTTTCAGGTTCACATGTCTCTTTGCCGTGTCAGTTTGATGTTGTGCTAGAACAGATTAAGTAATTAAGCTGCAGTTTATCTTTCGATCATATCTGTTTGCATGCTCACTCAATGTTTAAGCTGAACTTTTAAAATATTTTGCCAATTATAAAATATTGACATGATTGTGCAGTGCGTAGCGTTCGCGCAATCCTCTTTATACGCGCCGAGACCCGGCACCTCCACCATTAGTTTGGTGGAGGTGCCGGGTAGGACTTTAAAACAATTATATGTGAATATGTTAAACATTAATATACAATTCCTTGGTCCTAGGACTACCTATTCACCTTCTTTGTATGACATGTTTATCCATAAAGACATAGCATCGTACAGGTCCCACTTCTGCGTTGATTTGGCTGCTGAGCCGCTCAGAGGTGGTTTCGTGATAGCCTCCGTTCTCGGGTGTAGCTCGCTGAACAAAACATTCTTGAGGGGACCATGTCTGTGTCCCGTGGCTGGTTCTGACCAGCATGAACCCCTCCACCCCATATCCATAGAAAGTTAGATGGGGTGGAGCATTATGGTCGAACATTTGACGCCCCCTTAAATACAATTTAACCTCAACTAAAAAAGACGACGACCATGACAACACAAACGATGACAAAGACGATGACAACCACAACGTGAGAACCCCTTTCCTTCCTTCCCCCCCTTACGGTGGAAATTGTTCTGACCAGCAATGGGACTTTAAATACCAACTATATAGGTGTCATATTAAAATGATATAGGTTACAGTATGCGGATGATTGCACATTGTACAGAAAGATTTTCTCGAAAAATGATATTGATATTTTTTGCAATCCGATTTGAACAACGTAAATACTTGGTGTCGTGAAAACGAAATGAAACTAAAATCCACAAAAGAGTGTAAAAATTTGCTTCTCTAGATCAAGAACACCATTAAGCTTTAATTATATCCTTAACGGTTAAATAATTGAATCAAAGGATCAGGTAAAATTACTCGGCATCATTATATCAAAAGATCTGAAGTGGAACAAACCCACAAGATTTCATTCGTGCAAAGGCCGTTCGACAGTTATTTTTTTATTGCTCGAAACCTGGCAAATGCCCAAGTCAATGTAAAGAGAACAGTGTATCTGCACTAGTAAGCCCCACAACTAACGTATGCTTGTCCTGCTTGGAATCCAACTTCAGAAACCAACGAAATCAAATAAGAGCGTGTGAGAGTAGAGCTACTAGATTAATTGCAAAAATGTCTATCACCAAAATTCAAGTGCCACAGCAAGAAGAAAAACTTTGAAAATCCCAACTTTAGAAGAGTATAGAAAAACGACAGATCTTCAATTTCTTTGGGGAATGCTTCATGGTACGACTGACCTCAACCCATTTCAGAGGATTCAAATCTGTAATCGTGGAAGAGAGTAGTACGGTCGTGGTGTCACCATGAACCTCCCCAGGAAAGGGAACTTCGTCCTATCAACAAGGTATACTATCGGAGTTGCAGATTATGGAATGATTTCCCGGGTTGGACATCCGTGAACTTCACACTCGGAGCCATTTCAAATCTGCACTAAAAAATTTCTTTTCTGGTGTATCCTGATAATTCTATCTATAATTCAAAATCCCATTCATGTTTGTCATAATTTCATCACCCTCACTATTTACATGCCCTTCACACACATTTTTTTCTATCTTGTATAATGTATTTTTAATTAATTTAATTGCAATGTATTAGTATAAGTATTGAGTAGGTTGCTAGACACTAAATTGTGAATGGGGCTATGCCCTCTTTTAGCAACCTATAACACATCAATGTGTTAAAACAATAAATAAATAAATAAATAAATAAAACAATTGCACACAATTTTCATGTGCGGCGAACCACAAACGCGTTATTCGCCGCAACCGTGTAGGAAAATAATGTTCAGTATCTAACAGGCGGTGGATAATGCATTGTTGATGAGAAACATTGAATGCCATCTTTGTCTGTCTTGGTCGCATTTCGCACCTTCCACGTCGATTTTTTTAATCTGGACTTTCCATTTCATTTTGTAATTCGGGATCGGGATGAAGATTTTATCAATATTAGTGTTGGTTACAAACGAAGAAGTTCTGTCTACGCACCCTGTCTAAGCCCGGGGTAGAATTGGCTCAGAGCATTTCTCTGCTAATCGTAAAAGGCGATTCAAGAGAAAAAGTCCACTTTGCAAACATCAGCTTGGAAAAGCGGAGTATTTTACTCCCCGAAACTAGTGGCGAGCTCTGGCATTGGGTCGTCGGGACCTTCCCCCTTTCCTTGACGGCCCCCTGCGACGATGACAATAACACAATGAACGATGACAAAGACGATGGACGACTGCGACGTGAGAAACCCCCCCTTCCTCCTCCTACCCGTGGCTGGTTCTGACTAGCATGGGATTTTATTCCCCATGTCCTGAAGGCTTCTGTGGCGAATTAACACCTGACGGGGGAAACGCGTCCTTAATCCAAATAAACGAACCGATCATATGAAGAAGTCGCAGTGACAAACTTACTAAATTTCTCATCTAAAGTAATTTGTAAACAACATTTATTTCACATCAAACAAGATTCATCATTTATTCCATATAAATATTTTTTCTTTTGTCATCACTTTCATCTGTATTATTATCTGTTGTTTTATAAACTATGAAAATAATACGGCCATCAAACCCACACCATGAAATCATTTAATTAACTTGTAATATCACAGACGACGCAACATGACCTTACCGGTTGAAGCGCCCTAGATTCTCACGTCATCGTTCGTTAATTTCCATGTATTTCACTGCTTCATAGACTTTACACAGGAGCTCCCAAATCGATTGTGGTTAATTCTGCGTTGAGATGATCTCTGAAGACCTAGTCCCTCACAAAAACAAAAATTAGTTAAAAACGGCCGCCAAGTTTTCCCTCAAAAGTCTTCGGCTGTAAATGCTGTGATATATATAACTTGAGCCAAAGCTTTCTTTTCTTTCTCCCTAGTTTTGCATTGGATGGAAGTAAGATATTTTGCCTGTTGACGAGCACCAAGCCAATCATTTTCGTGGTCAACAAGTAACATTTTATTAACTCAAAATCATACACAAAAAAAATTCTTGGCCATTTAATTTGGTTTGCTTAAAACAGTTTCCTGTAGTATTGAGAATAGACAACATAAAATGCATCAGTCAAGTTCATTACGAGAACTCAAACCAACACGGATATCAAGTTTCATGAAGACTGGGTATAGCAGCCTTATCTCTTATAAATTTTGTAAACAATTAATCATGAAACGCACCATAAACTCATTTCATTAAACTTTCAATATCCAAAAAGCGGCGCCATATGACCTACCCAGCTGTAGCGCCCAAATTGCTCACGCAAGTTTCATCTTCCTTCACTAGCCAAGGCACATAAGTTTTTTATGTTGGTCGAAATCAGCCTTTTTGATTCTTTGGGGTTATCCGCGTGTGGGAAACGTGTCCAGTCTGATTGATCGTCGTTTCCTACTTAAAATGCCGGTCCCCTAGCTGGTCATTGTTCGATCGTTGATGGTGTTGGCGACTGCAGGGTTGGCTTGGTCCCTTTTGTGACAAAATGGGAAGAATCAATTATTATAATTATTTAGCATGCGTTTTATATCATTCAAAACGATGCGCAGAGACAACGTTGAACCTTGTTCACAATAGAAGTCACAATAATGAATTAAATTTCTCGAACTTTCTGAAGTGACGATTTTAAATGAATGATTTTCTGTTCAATATACAAGACTGTCAATATCGGGTACTCATGAGACTTCCCTACTCTTGCCAACACAACACTAGAATACGTAGCTATACATGAATGTTTAAAATAGTTTTTAAACGTTTGACCCCCTTTAACGTCCAACGCATACAAATACCGTCGCGATATGACTTAACGGTTGACGCGCCCATATCTAAATACATCTATACTAAACCAAATTAAATTTAATTAGAAACAATGTTAAAATAACTTCAAATTCCATTAATTGACTCACAATATCACAGGTGGCGCAATAAGGACTAACCAGTTTGAAGCGCCCTACTGATTTCACGTCGATCTCTGGTGTAGGTTCACTCCTTGTAAGGGAGAGATCTCACTTCACAATTTTGCGAATTCCAAAACCCATGCAGATTTCGACTTTTGTCCCATAGTCTTTTTAAACTGAGGGTTGAACCAAGGAAAATTTAATCCTTTGAAAAGAAATAAAATGTCTACAAAAAACCTCTAACCATAACTGACCACAAAAAATGATGAAAATCAATAGGCCTAAGATAAAAGTTTAAAAAATCCTAATTTTGTCATCTTTCTCTTCAAAACATTCCCGATGCTCCGCGATTCCCGTGTCTGGGCCCGGGTAGAGTGTGCCCAGAGCATGGCTCTGCTAGTCGTAAGAGGCGAGGAGGGAGACTAAGACCATCTCGGAAACATCAGCTGATATTTAGGGGGGGGGGGGGGGGGGACGTGGGGAACTCTCCTCCGTTTACCCGTGGGCTGGTTCTGACCAGCATGGGATTTTCCTTCGATGGTCATGTTCGTTTATTTAGGATTTGCACACGCACAGACGGACGGACAGAGAAAACAAACTAACAACTAATTACATTTATAAACTCAAAATGTTATCACAGGCGGCGCAATATGACCTTCCCGGTTGAAGCGCCTAGTTTTTCACGTCGTCATGCTTTTTTATTTATTGTCGTTTGTAAACTGACAGCAACACACTTTCTATTTTAAAGACACGTTAAGTGAATGTAGCACACAATAAAAACAATTTGGGAAAAGATAATAACACCCTTTCCTCCCCTTACCCCCGGTGGTTCTGATCAGCAGGGCTCTCCTCCCCACAAACTTCTAGGTTAGAGTGGGCGCATTTTAACCTTACGGTTGACGCGCCCTTAATCTTAATTAAACAAAATTCTTATATCGCTTACACAGGTTGAATTGATTGACTTATTAATGGCTAATGATTTACCAGAGCTTATATTGTTTAGATCTTACCGGTTTTAAAGACTCCGTTAGTCCATTCTGAACATCTATGCCTATCCCCCGGCCCTTGGACGACTAACCCGACGACGCACGACTACAATGACACCACGAACTATGACAAATACGATGACGACTACAGAGTGAGAACATCCCGTTCCTCCCCATTACCGTGGCTGATTCTGACGACGGTTGACGCGCCCCTAATTCAAACCACAAATAAGGTCTATCGTCGATGGTGTCGGCGCAGACAGAATTGGCTTAATCTGCTTTAAATTGAATCACCCCCACCTAAAATCATTTACGTGACTGAGTGGGTAGATCTGATGTGGGAGGTCCAGGATTCAAATCTCGTCGAGACCTGCAATCCTGACTGAAGAATGATCCCACGATCTTCCTCGGTCTATAATGCGAATGCTAGGGCAACAACCCTCGAACACCACTTCACAAATGTCCCAACTCCAATATACTTAGTTTGAGACCTGAAGGGGGGCATGCTTTGCACCCTGGGCAGGTTTACCTTGAGAAAACATTTGCGCGATTTATTAATATAAATAAAGTCTAACACACGGTTTCAAGCAAACAGAGGCCAATTAAATGTGTAATATATTAACATTAAGTATTAAAATATTATTGACATTCAAATTTATTAAATATCAAGAGTAAAAAATACAATAAATACAGTATTAAGAATCGAAATAGTACGCTTAATACAACCGCCTGCCAAATTTGTTTTCTACAGAAAAAATTAAATTAACGACAATATTGAAGCTGAAAACTGTTTGTTCTTCTTCTTATGCATGTAAAATAACATAACTGATAGGTTTTATGGTAACCGAAACCAAAGATGGAAATAATCATTTCGTTTTTGATTAAAAAAATCAAATTGTTAGGTTAAATATTCGGCGAGTTAACATTCATTGTTCATTGTCTATGATTTTGCCTGACGATGTGTTTGGTAATCATTCCGCCTTCATCACGGCGATCATCTGTTACAATATAACATTGACAACTACACAGATCCAGGGCGTGAAATATACTGAAGAAACAAAACAATCGTTAGCGACCCCTGTCTGTGTCCCCCTGGGGTGGTTCTGACGTAGATCCAAATGAAATAAGAAGACGACGACCATAACAACACTTACGATAACAACGACTCTGACAACCACGGCGAGAGAACCCCCGTTTCCTTTCACCACCTTTCTGACCAGCAATGACTCTTTGTGCCCTCAATCCAAAAAAACCTTAAAAAAATACCCATGTCCGTTAGAATAAAGTGGAATACCAAAATGTTTAGGGGTCAATGAAAAGTAACATAAAACATTTGCGCAATATTTTCTTGTTCGGCGAACCACAAACACGTTATTCAGCGCAGCCGCGTAGGAAAATAATGTTCAGTATTTACAGGCGGTGGATAATGGGATTGTTGATGAAACAACATCCAACGCAAGCTCAGTCTGTCTTGGTCGCATTTTGCACGTTTCAAGTCGTGTGTTATTTCTCTGGACTAAATTACATTTCATTTTGCAATTCGGAAATAAGATTAAATTAAATATTTGTGTTGTTCACAAATGAAGAAGTTCTGTCTTTGTTTGTATGTGGTTTGTTGGGGGTGATTTCTTGGAGATTAGTAAACCACCATTGTTTTTTTTTTATCGGTGGGAGTCGTCTAGACCTAGGGCCTTGGCTGGTTGGTTTTATCATCTGCCGACAATAGGCCCATTCAGAAACCATACTTGGGTTTAACATTGTTGTAAATTTTATCTAGCAACTCCAGGGATTTCAAACCCAAACACCAACATCTTACTCACGCTTACCCCTTTAGCAGGGACAAGATTGCCTAGGTTTTGACACAATATGTGTCGTTATGCCTTGCGACTCCAAATCCAGCTTAGTCAACCATATGAGAAACTGTTTCTTACGACCACAGCGACCAACTAATTACATTTGAGACATAAAGTAACACGATGTGAGACCCCCCCCCTCTTTCTACCTCCCGCTACCCGTGGCTGGTTCTAACCAGCATGGGGTTTTCTCCCTATAGCCTCTAGGCTTCTGTGGCGCATTATCACCTAACGGTAGACGCGTCCTTAATCCGAATAAACGAACCGTCATAGGAAGAAGTCGCAGTTGACAAAATTTCCAAATTTCTCATCCGAAGTAATTTGTTTTCCAAATTAAGTCACATCAACATACTTTATCAATCATTCTACATAATAATTTGTTTCTGTTGTCATCACATTTATATCTATAATTTTATGTTCTTCTATAAACTATGAAAACAATACAACCATCAAACACACCATGAAAACATTTAATCAACTAACAATATCACAGACGGCGCAACTGACCTAACCCGGTTTAAGCGCCCTAGATTCTCACGTCATCGTATGTCGCTGCTTCACAGACTTTACACAGGAGCCCCCGAGTCGATTGTGGTTCATTCTGCGTTGAGATGATCTCTGAAGACCTAACAATTCTCTATCTCACATCCCCAACTTTATGTGGCATGTGCCAAATTCACCTAGTTGAAAGTTCTAAACACGCAACTTTAATGAATAAGATAAGTTTAAGACTCAAGTCCAGGACTTTGGTGGACTCTGGAGGACTCTGCTGTGTGAAATGGAACGTGGCATTCGAATTGTCCACACACGTCTGACTCACGGATATCTCCTAACAAGAGAGGAGGTTGCTGCTAGATGCGAAACACGTGGTGCTTTGCGTATTCTTTTTGACCTCTCACAATCATATGAAGGACTTTAAACATAGAATGGCGACAGGCGACCAATTTATTTTTTAACTGAAAAGTCTGTTGTTTAGCCAAGTTTAATTTTCATATCCAAAATATTTAATTCGACAATAAAATATATATCCATCTCAAGACTGTTTTTCTTAAATCTTGTTCATTCGTTTTATACCATTCTCAGCCTGGGTCCGGGGTAGAATTGTCCCAGCGCATGGGACCTATCCCCGTCCCCTTTACGACCCCCCGACGACGACGACAACGACCAGACAACACGAACGATGACTAAAACGATTGACGACCCTAAAGTGAGAATCCTGCCCCCTTTTCTCCCACGACCCGCGGCTGGTTCTAACCACATAGGCTCCTCCTCCCATATCCCCTTGGCTAGAGGGGTGAATTATGGCCTGACGGTTTTATGCACCCTTAATTTAAAAATAATTAATTTAATCAAACAAAATTTAATTCACATAAAAAAACAAACATTCAACGCTAAACGGGCCCTTAAAATTAAGTTAATTAATTAAGGTGTTTCCGCCCCTTGCCCCATAGACGTGAGTGGTGCATTATGACCTTTTGGTTAAAGCGCCCTTAATCCAAATAATATAAACGTAGAAAAAACAACAAACTCATTTTATTAACCCACAATATCGAAGCCGGCTCAGTATGACCTAACCAGTTGACGCGCCCATGTGTCTGACGTCGTCGTTACAAATGGTACAGATTGTTATCACCCTTTTTACAACGAGAACCCAACGAACTCTCGCATTATATGATATAGCTTCAGCACAACAAGTCTGCTACAAATATCCTTTTAACAACAACTTTATCAAACTTGCAAATCATTTCCTAGCTTGGCTCAGATCATAGCTCTGCAAATCGCATTAGGCGAGGAAAGAGATAAAGTCCATCTCGTCCGTCCATCATCTAGTAAATAGGGCAGTATATTGCTCCCCAAATCTTCAGGCGAGCTCTGGCAGTAGTCGTCGTTGACCTCTCCCTCTTCCCTGGACGACCTTCTTGATGACGACGACATTGACGATAACTACCGCGTTACGAATACCTCCACTTTCTTCCCCTACCCGTGACTGGTTCTGACCAGCATGGGATTTTACTCCCGTATCCCCAAGGCGAGAGTGGCGCATTAGAACTGACGGTTCAAATGCCCTAATCCTTAAAAACTTGGTTTTAGTAATGAATAAATCCTTCTCGTAGTTGTTTACCTTAAATATATATGACAACGTGGACAAACTTTTTTAAAACCCTTATTCGACGTTATTTGTTTAACTATAATCAATTATCTTTACTGTACATCTTTTGAGCAAAATAATTATAATTTTTATAACTACCGTCTTAATCATATTTTTTTAGTTTATAAAGTGAGAAACACTATATAAAAACGAACACAAAATTCAGTTCTTAAACATACAATACCACTGGCCGTGCAATATGATCTTCCCGGTTCTAGTGCCTTAGTTTCTCACGTCGTCGTCGGATTTCTGCTAGTTCGATCGAAACACTTCTCTTGGAGGGAATCACACGTGGTTTCAGCTCATAGGTGTATGCGGTTCCTTTCATTTCTGTACGAGCAACATAAATCCCTGAACCTAGAGGCGAGCTCTGGCAGTCGTCATCGTGGACCCCTCCCATCCCCTTGACGACCTCCCCGACGACACCAACATGACAACACAAACGAAGACATAGACGATGACGACCACGACGTACCCCCGTCTGGCCCGAGATAGATTTTGTCCCAGAGCTTTAAAACAAACTTAGAAACTATTTATGAGGCATGTATTTACCACTAGGAAAACGCTTAAGTCCCGCCGCGTTGATGGATGAGCGTAATTTTTTTAATCAAAAAAAGCGTAAAATTGCGATTTTTTTAAATAGATAATTTTTCGATTACGCTCAAATTTCACACAAATATATTAATTCATAAAATTAAAGTTCTTTAAAAAAATCATTACAATCGGATAAAGCATGTAGGTTTTATTCGTCGAAGAAATGTTAAAAATTGAAAAAAATCGTAAAATTGCGATTATCATAAAAATGATATTTCGATTGCGCTCAAATTTCACACGAATATAATAATTCATAAAATTTAAGGTTCTGTGAAAAAATCATTACAATCGGATAAAGCATGTTGGAGTTATAAGTCGAAGAATGTTTTTAAAATCGAAAAAAATCGTAAAATTGCGATTTTCATGAGAAATAATTTTTCGATCAATTTTTCCCCCCGTGCAGTTCTTCGTTCAGAGATTTTATAGACCTCCATAAAATTTCATCGCAATTGGAGTATTGGTTTAGCCGGAATCGTGTTCACAGACACACAAAAATACAAAAGAAAAAAAAACATTCCGGATTTTTTTCTCCAGTGTAGTGAAATGGAATCTTCGCTTCGCTCATCCAAATAGAAAAACCAGGAGATGTCAGGAGCATCCTAGCCCTAAAGTCATCATCAACAAACAACAAACTCGATCTTTACACTAACAACATCACATGCGGCACAATACAACCCACTCTG
>JAMZAV010012887.1:0-17039 GCA_024449915.1 Sweltsa coloradensis | reverse complement strand
AAATTGTCCTCCTGCAATATGTCAACGCAATTCCAACAAACTGTCTATTGTCTTTTCCAAAGATTCCAGAATTTCAAGACAAAAAACTCTGCAATACAAGCTGTAACCAATCACAAGCTTCGGAAGAGTTCGATAGATAACGGAGACTTATGGCGTTTTCCATTGGCCGCACTCAGGTCGCACTAGTGCGCCCTAGTGCGCACTGGATTGCCATTTGTCTTTTCATTTGTTCAGTTTTGTAATGTTATTCAAGTGGAGGTCGACAACAATGTCATCACTGCACTCGCCGAGTGCATGCCAATGGAAAACGCCATTAAAATCACATTGAAAAACGCAAACTGCATTACCATTGATTAAAACTGTTCGTAAAGCTTAACAGTCTGTTAGCTGACGAACTCTTTAACAACTGATTGAAAAACCGGCCCTTAAGCCCACTCTGGTTCTGTATGGCGTTATATCAATTATCAAACAAGCTTAGTAAATCAAAATATTGATACAATATCAAAGAAAGTGGTAAAACGCTATTTGTGCTGTCACAAATTAATGCACATTGATAAAATTAAACTATATGCGATGACAGATGCACAACTCAATCATCTCTTACAAATCACATATTCGTTTAGCCAAGATATTCAAATGGAATTTGGATTAAAGTGTAAAATATTATGTGTCAATAAGGGCAAAGTTTAATCTTCACATGGTGTTCAACTATCTGGTGAAATTGTTATTGAAGGAATGGAAGAAGGTGAGATGTATAAATATCTTGGGTCCATTCAAGTTGAACAGATTTATCAGGCGGGAGCGAAGAACAAGCTTAAAGATACTTTGTGAAGAGAGTGAAAGAAATACTGACAACAAATTTAAACGAAAAATAAAGTGAAGGCAATTAATACATACGTGGTACCAGTTTTAATGTATTATTTCGGTATTTTAACCTGGACACAAACTGAGATGCAAGAAATTAATCGAAGATTAAGAACTCTTCTAACAGAATACCGACTTCATCACCCCAGGGCGACGGTTGAAGTCTAACGGACAACACTGTTGGATGAGCGTAGCGAGCGAAGCGAAGATTCCATTCTACTACACTGGAGAAAAAAATCCGGAATGTTTTTTTTTCTTTTTTTTCCTTTCTTTTTGTATTTTTGTGTGTTTGTTAACACGATTCCGGCTAAACCGATACTCCAATTGCGATAAAATTTTATGGATGCCTTCTAAATCTCTGAACTTAGAACTGCCACGTTTTTTTAGCGCAATCGGAAAATTATTTCTCATTAAAATCGCAATTTAACGATTTTTTTCGATTTTTAAAAAATTTCTTCGACTTATAACACCTACATGCTTTATTCGATTTAAATGATTTTTTCACAGAACCTTAATTTTATGAATTTAGGTATTCGTGTGAAATTTGAGCGCAATCGAAAAATTATTTCTCATGAAAATTGAAATTTTACGGGTTTTTTCTTTTTTTAAACAATTCTTTGACTTACAACACCTACATGCTTTATCCGATTGTAATGATTTTTTCACAGAACCTTAATTTTATGAATTAATATATTCGTGTAAAATTTGAGCACAATCAAATAATTATTTCTTATGAAAATCGAATTTTACGATTTTTTTCTTTTTTAAAATTACGATTAATTAAAAAAAAAATTAAGTTAATTTTTTATATAATTTAATTTAATTTAAAAAAAATCTTCAACTTAGTAATGATTTTTTCACAGAACAACAGAAAATCCGCATAACACATGGCAGCTCAATGCACCAATTACGCTCATCCAACAACGCGGCGGGACTTAAGCGTTTTCCTAGTGTAGGTAACGTGATATTTGTTAATGGAATACTTCTATAGTAAAAATACTTCGCGATTACATACTGCTGTAAAGTGCAAGGGAATGTCAACCTCACACCGTTAGATCTGCATAACGATGACAATTTTGCAGGCAATCTAATAAATGATGATATGAAAGAAGAAATGTGGAAACTTGAAGATACTGCGAGGGAGAAATCACACAGAAATGCATCTTGATTATGTTGATAATGATGCATCTAATAAATTGTTTCCAGTAGGTGATTTGGTGAAACAGAGGGATTTTTCATAGCCATACAGGATCAAGTAATTGCTACACGAAATTACAAGAAGCACATAATAAAAGACAATACAATTCTAAATGATGAATTAAGAAAGTGCCATTTGTCCAATGAGATCATAGATCATGTAATATCGGGATGTAAACTTCTAGCCCAGTCAGATTGTTTGCACAGACATAATCATGTTGCCAAAATAATTCACCAACATCTGTCCCGAAAGTGTTTGTTACTGCAGAAGATCGAATCGGTACCTTACTACAATTACCAACCTGAAATGGTATAAGAAAATTGTAATTAAAAACTATATTATGATCTGGCTGTTATTACAGATAAGACGATACAACATAATAGGACTGACATCATTTTAACGGATAAATAAAAAAGGCAAACATTTATTATTTATGTAGCAATTCCACTAAGCCAAAATAATGAAACAACGTGGGATAGAAAAGTTGGCCGCTACTTTGACTTAGGACAAGAAATAAAGAAATGTGGAAACAATATCAAGTCACTACAATACCAATTATTGTGTCAGCCACGGCAGTAATACCACACAACCTACACAATAGTTTACACTAACTGGACATCAACAAGAATTTATTCATCAAAAAGCAGAATGCGGTTATAATTTGAACATGCCATACAATCCGAAAATTCCTCAAATGCAATGTTTAATAAAACTATATTATGTTGTATATATTATGTAAGGATTAAGCTGTTTTTGATTTTAATTTTTTGTTGCATACTGTATAGATTTTAGATAAGTTTTGAATTTGAATGTTTTGGTTTTATTATAGGCACATGTATCCGGGTGGCGCTGGTGTCTCATTGGACGTGCCTCTCTGAGTAGCCACTACTCTCTTGACGACTCGAGCGCCTGCCTCGCCATCTTGCTGTCCTGCTTGACAAAGTCCGCCATACATTACATTTACTTGTACCGGTTTGTACCGATATGTAGAAACATGTGAATTAAAATTATATTAATAATAAAAACTGTGCTAACAGCGATGATGTATGGAACATTGCTATACTAATAAAAACGTACTAGACTAGAACATTCTTACAGAAATATTATTATTGGTGTCATTAGGTATGTGGGTAGAGAATAGAGTAACAATGTGTGTATATTAAGATCTCTTATCACTAGGAAGCTTCGCTAATGCTTTTTCAGGCGCGTTGTTGGATAAGCGTATGAATTTTTTTAAACGAAAAAAGCGTAAATTGAGATTTTCATGAGAAATTATTTTTCGATCGCGCTCAAATTTCACAACAATATTTTAATTCATGAATTTAAGGTTCTGTGAGAAAATCATTAAAAACGGATTAAGCATGTAGGTGTGACAAGTCGAAGAATGTTTAAAAATTTAGAAAAAAATCGTAAAATTGCGATTTTCACAATAAATAATTTTTTAATTGCGCTCAAATTTCACACGAATATATCAATTCCTAAAATTAAGGTTCTGTAAAAAAATTATTACAATCGAATAAAGAATGTAGGTGTTAAAAGTCGAAGAATTTTATTAAAAATCGAAAAAATCGTAAAATTGCAATTTTAATGAGTAATTATTTTTCGATGGCACTCAAAAACGTGGCAGTTCTAAATCTAAAGATTTCGAAGGCCTTCAGAAAATTTCATCGTTATTAATGTATCGGTTTAGCCGGAATCGTGTTAACAAACACACAAAAATACAAACAGAAAAAATACGAAAAACGAAAAAAAAATGTAAAATTGCGATTTTCATGAGAAATAATCTTTCGATTGCGCTCAAAAACGTGGCAGTTCTAGAGATTTCGAAGGCCTCCATAAAATTTCATCGAAATTGGAGTATCGGTTTAGCTGGAATCGTGTTAACAAACACACAAAAATACAAACAGAAAAAAAAAGAAAATTGGGGAAAAAATCGTAAAATTGCAATTTTCATGAGAAATAATTTTTCGTTCAATTTTTTGAACCGTGCAGTTCTAAGTACAGAGATACAGACGCAGGGTTAAAAGGAGTTATCTGCCACTTGGACGACGTCTTGGTCTTCGGTAAAGATCAAAAGGAACATGACGAGCGTTTACAATTTACATCAAGTACTCAAGAGAATGGAGGAGGGCCATATCACCTTGAATGCGCCGAAATGTCAATTCAGCGTCTCCAAGCTCAAGTTCCTTGGCTACATTGTGGGGGAAGGAGGCTTGCGACCTGATCCAGACAAGGTTGTTGCGATCTCCAAAATGAAGAGTCCGACTGACGTTCATGGCGTTCGTAGGCTACTGGGCATGGTTAACCAGATGCTCCAATTTGTACCCAACCTGGCTGACATAACACAACCGATACGCGAGTTGTTAAATAAATCAAATGCCTTTGTGTGGGGTCATCTGCAAGAAGAGGCGTTCCAGCACATAAAAACGGAGCTTTCGACTGCACCCACCCTTATGTTTTAAGATGTCAATCAACCAATTCGTCTGACAACTGATGCATCCTCTTACGGATTAGGAGCTGTGATGGAACAAAATGACAAGACTGGAGTCTGGCGTCCTGTTGCTTTTGCGTCCAGAGCCCTATCTCTAACAGAACAGAGATATTCTCAGATAGAAAAAGAGGCGCTAGGAATTGTAATGGCGTGTGAAAAGTTCGAAAACTTCCTTTTAGGAAAGGACTTTCAGATTCGAACTGATCACCTACCCTTGGTGCCGATCATGGGCAAGAAGTCATTGCACGAGTTGTCACCAAGGATTCTACGAATGAGGCTGAGGCTCATGAGATTTTCGTTCACTGTATCTCATGTACCTGGAAAGGACTTGTATACAGCTGACACGTTATCCAGAGAACCTGTAAGTGTCAGTTCGGTAGAAGGATGTGCGTTCCAGAAGGAGATAGAAGCCTTTGTAGGACATGTTGTACATGAGTTGCCGGCCACTGACAAGCGCTTGAGTGAAATAAAGCAAGCTCAGGAGGCAGACGACACCTGCAAGTTGGTCAGAGAATACATCGAAAAGGGCTGGCCAACCAAAAGCAATCTTATACCACACTGTCTACCTCTCTTTCAGGAAAGAGCAAACCTGACGATTCAACATGACCTACTTATGAAAGACAACCGACTCATCATTCCAGTAGGTATGAGAAAGGAGGTTTTGAAATCCATCCATGAAGGACATCTTGGAATCAATAAGTGCAGAGAGCGTGCTCGTAGCTCTGTATGGTGGCCTTCGATTGGACAACACATTAAAGACATGGTTTCCAAATGTCAGTCCTGTCTTGAAGAAAGAACAAATCCTTGTGAACCGATGAAGCCATCCGCACTCCCACTACGAGCGTGGCAAAAGGTGGCCATGGATCTCTTTCATTTCAAAGGATCAACATACCTTATAATTGTCGATTATTACTCGAGGTTTCCTGAAGTGTTATTCTTACCATTCACTACTAGCGAATATGTCATCAAAAAGATCAAGTCAACCTTTGCCAGATTCGGCATTCCAGAAGAAGTCGTATCGGACAACGGTCCACAATTTAAATCTGGAGTCTTTCGCACTTTCGCTAATCAGTATTGGTTTAAGCACGTGACAAGTAGTCCTAGATATCCTCGCTCAAATGGTGAGGCAGAGCGAGCGGTTAAAACTGTCAAGAGCATTTTGAAAAAGTCTGCTGACCCATATTTGGGACTTTTGTCGTACCGTAGCACTCCACTTGAAAGCGGATACAGTCCAGCGGAGTTGCTGATGGGCCGCAAGCTTAGAACAACCCTACCCACAGCTTCAGAAAATCTCCTCCCTAACAGAAAACTAGATAAACTGTTCAGGGAAAAAGATGTGGTTAGTAAAGCCAAGCAGAAACATAACTACGACAGGCGACATCGCACATTAGAGTTGAAGCCCCTCCATGTAGGAGATCCAGTCTGGGTGACAGATATGAAGCGGTACGGAGAAGTACTTGACTCTAACCATGGTCCGCGTTCGTACACAATTGCAAGCCCCGAAGGAACAATCCGGAGGAATCGTTCCCATCTACTTCCAGTGGATGCAATACCACCAGGAAATGAAGCGGAAAGTTCCCAGTTAATGGACAACGGCCAAAACTTGGATGAAGAACCGGAACAAGTCGTGCACACTCCCGTGGCGGTGAAGATCCCTGTCACCGAAATAGCCCGTCCTCAGATCTACACCACGAGAAGTGGAAGAGTGATAAATGCACCAAAAAAATTGGACTTGTAGCTCTTTGTTTCTTATGTTATTCATGTATAACTAAGTAGGGATACATACAGTAGTTTTAGTTATTCCTTAGCTTTGATTAGTAATCAATTTATTAGTAATCAATTTATGTTATGTATCCAAAGAAAGAGAGATGTAGAGTAACAGCCTATTGGATAGTTACGCCTTAGGCAGTTCATCAGACGTCTGGGTGACGTCCTGGTTGGCATGAAGGTCGATGTCTAGATACCATGTAGCTCACTCACATCTTGTGTGTTTCTAAATAATAAATAGCATCACAAACTACTACACCTGTTGATCTTAATGCACTAGTCACAGGAATCATTTCTGACATTCAACTTCACGGATTCTCCGATGCTTCCGAAAGGGCTTTCGGAGCTTGCATATATCTCCGATCCACTAACACAGAAGGTCAAACTGTAAACCATTTACTTTGCTCTAAGTCAAAGGTCGTACCTTTGAAAAGAATTTCGATTCCACACTTGGAATTATGCGGTGCACTTCTACTCGCCAAATTGTTCAAAAAGACAGTGGAATCTCTACGTCTTGACATTGGTTCTAGTTTTCTCTGGACAGACTCTACAATAGTTCTTGCATGGATCAAGGCTCATCCACACAAATGGAAAACATTCATTGCAAACAGAGTCACAGAAATACAAGAACTCACTGCAAATGCAAAATGGCAACACATCGCATCAGCACAAAATCCAGCAGACCTTATATCAAGAGCAACTTCTGCAGAAACTCTTGCCACTTGTGACTTATGGTGGCACGGTCCACAATGGTTGTCACTAGATTCATTATTGTGGCCAGTTTCCAAAGTGCAGTCAATTTCAATTGAAGACATGCCGGAACAAAAGGCTACTGTTACCACACTCACTGCCACCAGAGAAAGTAAGATGAGTATCTGCAAGTTCTCAAAACTAATCAAACTACAACGTGTAACAGCACACTGTCTTCGTTTTTTGCTACAACGCTCGCAAGCCATCTGCGGAGAGAAACTTCTCCGTACTATCTGCCGCAGAGCTGCAAAACTCACTTAAAGTATGCATCAAAATAGCGCAAAGTGAAGCTTATGCGTCACACATCCAAGCTTTGTTAGCATCAAAGGAAGTTCATAACAAAAGCAACATCAAAAATCTCTATCCATTTTTGGATAGTGAAGGCATCTTAAGAGTAGGAGGTAGACTCCGAAAATCATTACTGCCATTTGAGTCAAAACATCAAATCATAATGCCACCACAGCATCATCTCACTAAAATGCTCATTATGAATGAACATTTAAACGACTGTTACATGCTTCAGCACAAATGTTGACGTCATCACTTCGACAACATTACTGGATACCATCCATAAGACGTATCCTGAGATCGACATTGCATCAGTGTTTGCCGTGCTACAAATTGAAGACATCTGTAACGCAGCAACTCATGGGAGAACTTCCAGCTCCTAGAATACAACCAGCTCGCCCCTTTCTAAACACAGGAGTCGATAACGCAGGACCGTTTTTCGTAAAACAAGGATCTACACGTAGCAAAGTTAAATTGAAGGCATACATCACTATTTTTGTGTGTCTAGCTACAAAGGCCGTCCACATTGAATTAGTCAGTGATATGACTACCGAGGCATTCATTGCTGCTTTAAAACGATTCACATCACGGCGAGGTAAATGTTCAAACATTTATAGCGACAACGGATCAAACTTTGTTGGTGCCAATCACCAGCTTGTTGACCTTAACAAGTTGTTAAAATCGAAGTTACATCAAGATACTCTGAAAAACCATAGTTCTGTCGATAATTGTAACTGGTTTTTCATACCTCCTCGTTCTCCACACTTCGGAGGTTTATGGGAGGCTGCCGTTAAATCCTTGAAATACCATCTCAAGAGGGTAATTGGAAATAACTCTCTCACGTTTGAACAAATGGTAACTTTACTTACACAGATTGAAGCTTGCTTAAACTCACGCCCACTTATTGCCCTTAACAATGATCCTAATGATATATCTTATCTTAGTCCAGGTCATTTTCTAATCGGCGAGGCAATCACCGCTATACCAGAACCCAACTTTACTGACAACTCAATTCATACGTTGAATAGATTTAAGCAACTTCAACACTCCATGCAGCTTATCTGGAGGAAATGGTCAAGTGATTATCTACACTCTTTGCAACAAAGACAGAAGTGGTCTAGTTGTAGTCCAAATCTTCTAGAAGGCACAGTGGTCCTGGTGAAGGAAGACAACCTATCTCCTCTCCAGTGGCAGCTTGCTGTAATCACCGCTCTACATCATGGCGACGATGGAAAGGTTCGAGTGGTCACAATCAAGACTTCTCGAGGACATTACAAACGCCCAATAGTGAAATTGTGCCCACTTCCAACTTAAAATGTTTCAATGTTTCCTTTCTTAAAAAATATTCATTTTTTGGGCCCCAGTATGTTTATGCAACACTTGCACTGCCTTGTTGTTCACAGCCATCCTGGTACTATTTGTGCACTTTAACTTCATTGTTTATTGCTCACCGCCATCCTAATATTTTTGTATCAATTTCTTTGGTGTTGAAAAGGACGCTATATTTCTTTGTTTTCAACAATGTTTATCATCAGACTGAAATTACTTACTGCATCGGCCATTCGTATGGTCTAGTGTTATTCTCTGTTAACTTTCGATAAGTTATTAATAAATACAGTGTTTTTATTTGTGATTTGCCATTCAAAGTGTGTGTTATTGTGTCCGTGGATCGCTGAACCAGGGCCTTCATTTACAGTCCACTCATTTGTTATCTTTAACATGGTCCTCCATTCACTCCAGAGTTTCATTTTCATCTTCATGTATCACCCATGCATCTCTTGCCCCAACAGAACCTACTCATTCATTGTGCTTATTTTATAACTAGGCCGCTTCGCGAACGCTTTTTCAAGTCGCGTTGATGGATGAGCTTTTTTAGGAATATTTCTGTCCAATAATTACGTATTTATGTGGAATCTCCTTACTTTTTATTTTGTTACTTGATATTACTTGTTCATTATACACCTGTAAAAGGCTTATATTAAAACCTTTATTTCTATGAATTTTGACCAACTGTTTCAACTGTTTTCTTTCAAGAGGCACTACATCACCATAATCTTTATGTCAATGTAAAATATGAACGTTGTAGCCCCACCCGTTTGGTCAAAATCGGCACAAATATCACGAAAATATCGTATTAAAAACCGGAGAAAAAATCGTAAAAGTACGATTTCTATAAGAAATATGTTTTCAAATGTCTCTTTAATCATAACATATATGATAGCAGTGACTTTTAACGTTCCTATGCAGTTTCATCAATATCGGTGTAGCCATTTGCCAAATAACACGAAAATATGGCACTAAAAGTCGAAAAAAAAAACGTAAAAGTACGATATTTAAGAGAAATATTTTCTTCGATTGTACCCAAAAACAATACAGCTCTAAGTTTACAGATTTCGAAGGTCCCCTCTAATTTTCATCAAGATCGCATGTGCCGTTTGCCGGTAGAGAGCGAACAAACAGACAAAAAAACTAACAAAAACAAATCACCCGAGCTATTTTTCTTGGGGTAACGTAAGTAAAAAACAAACAAAAAAACACAAAGTCAAATTGAAGTCTTCGCTTCGCTCATCCAATAATTTAAAAAAATCTGAATTCAATCAACAATTTAAAACTAAAGAAAGAAAAATATTATTGTATTTAAAAGTAATTTTTTTTGCAATGGTGTCAATTTTGTCATAAATTAACAATCCTCACGACTTTCGATTACCAACCTGTTCCAAATATGATCCTGCCATATTCGACTTTCAATGGGTTATTACAGTGCACACTCACCTATGCAGTTCCTCGGCCCCGCACTGAAGGGGATGTAAGCATAGGGGTGGCGACCCTGAGCATTCCCAGGCAAGAACCTGTCAGGGTCAAACTTCTCTGGATCAGGGTAGATTTCTGGGTCCTTGTGAACTGAGAACGCCATGATCGTAACATTCGCTCCTTTAGGTGCCGTAAGTCCACCTGTGAGAAAACAAATGCTTTACAAAGATTACTACATTATTACTTTCACATGAAATAAAAAAAGTAACACTTAATTTAATTTTAACGAATCTGACAAAAAAAGTCCAAAAACAACCAACTATGTTATGAATTTTGTTAAGTTGTTACACAGAAATATTTGCAAAAATATTTTACAATATCATGAATATATGACAATTTTGACAAATGGCAAAAGAAAGGGCAATTGCAAAATGGTCTTGAATGTATCTCAAGACGACCTGAGGTTAATGTTGGTTAATACGTTAATATTTGGCCCTCGAGATTTTCCACGTAAACAAAACCCAGTCGAATCGCAAACAGCGAACCTTGACCAGTCAAGGCAAACTGTTACGATAATTTCGCTTACATTTAGTACCAAAGTTTTTAAAAGCGGGATTATACTAAAAAAACACAGAAATCATATTTATAAAATATGCTTCGGTAGCCGATTGCAGAAACATTCTTCTTCTTCAAAACCATATAATATGTTCTACTTTTCTCGAAGAACATAGATAATAATATAGGCTAAACATTTTTGCTATACATTCATTCAAAAAAATTAAATTACTATGTGATAATCTTTTCTTCTGTAACCTGTGATATTAAGTACTGACCACTCAACACTTTGTCCTCTGATAGCTCCCTGCCAAAGAACGGCACGCTGGGGTAGAGCCTTAGGGTCTCCTTGATAACTCGCTCTAGGAGTTTGAGTTCCTGTATCTTCTGGTAAGTGAGAGTCTCGTGACAGTCCGGCCATACTTGATCCAGCTCCTGAAATACAGCCTCCTGGACACAGAAATGCATGTATTATTCAACACTTGGTTTGGATTTATTTCTCTCTCTTCTGGGCATGGTGTAGAATTTGGTCCAGGGTACATTACTCTGTCGATTGTACAAGGCGAAAAACGAGGTAATGTCATCTCACAAATACCAGCTAGTAGGTACGGGTGCATTTTACTCTAAAAAATAACAAGCGTCGTCTGGCAGTTCCTTGTCTAACCCTTTGACGACCGCCCCGACAACGACGACGATGATCTCGACGAGAGAAACCCTTCTTCCTACCAATCTTGCATCCCATATAGGTGGCTGAATCTCTCCGGCTTGGATCCATCCTCTCCACACCACCTTTCTTATAGAGTGTCTCATATAACGTTTGCGGAGCATTTAAACCAAATAAATTAAAACTGCTTTATTTATAGTTAAAATTTGCTTAGTTTGTATATTTCCAAACTATTTCATCAATTTCTGTGAGGATAAATGAATATAAAATGGGTCAGTGTATCGGTGACACTAGTTTTTGTGCAAAGAGCTCCTCAATCAACAATAAGTTTTGTATAATTCCTACTAGAGAACTTTTATAACTTTCAAATAGATTATGGTTTCTACCTGTAAAACCATATGAAACAGTCTCACTAACCTGTATCTCTGGGTGCCAGGACAGCAGCCAGATGGTGTAGGTGATGCCGGCCGCTGTTGTGTCATGACCCTAGGCACAAACAAGGTCAACGTCAACTCAAATTATAAATTATAAGAAAACAGAAACGTTGAGACAATTTTAGTGTTTTTGAGTGTTTTTGTGTGTATTTTTGTGATTTATTACTGTCCAGGTTACCCGGGTCATACCTGACCCCAGCAAGACAAAGTTCTATATTTGACCACCAGAGCATTCTACTAACACGCTGGTTGTTTGCTCAGACGTTACTTACTTACTTTCCGTGTCCGGTTAAACACAATATTTAAAAAAAAATTGCAACAGCCATTCCTTTCGCATTTGCTTCCAAGATATTGCGCAGGGTGATCGCGCAGGGTACATGGCTCGTCGAGGCGGGGCAAACCAGGAGGTGACTCGGATCCTGTACCTGTCTGCACTCACACATGGGCTCTTGGTCAGCTGGTAGAAGGCCCCACTTATGCATGACGGTCCCTCTTATTATTATTATTATTATTTATTTTCCACTAATAGGCTTAGTAGGAAGGTTGGCAGAAAAGGGCAGTATGCCCCAAGCACACGGTGTCTGCCCGCCTCTACCCAACAAACTGTGATAATCAACAAGAACTTATAAAACATAGAACCTAGAGATAAAAGAGACAAACATAAGAGACAAATTAACAAAACAATAACAATTCAATGAATTCATAATATCAAAAAAGCATCATAATGTAGAAGACTTAACAACTCTCTTAAAAGGCAGACATGGCAAGACCTTGTGTTTCTTCGAACAGGGAGTAGTTCCAAATTTTGGCAGATCGGCAGTAGAACCCACTTATGTACGCGCTGGTTCGGGCAAATGGTGGCGTGATGGACTGGGTGCCTGGTTACGTCTTGAATCGCGAAGATTCCAAGACACCCGATGGAATGGGTCAAGGTCTACACAGCCAGTCAACATCTTTTTGAAGAACAAAACGTCCACTTGCTTCATGAGTTGTTCAATGGTGGAAAGGCGACATTGACCACGACGTGTAGAGGCACTTGGTTCTTTGTAACCCATAATATGTCTGGTGGCACGATTTTGAATTCTTTCCAACTTGCTCATGTTGTCCTTTGTTGTTGGATGCCACGCTGGTAGGCATGAGTGATAATTGGCCTAACCAGCGCTAAGTATGCGGGTGCGAAGGGTTCTTGGCTTGCCACCCTTTAGAGAGCGCGACACAAATCCTAAAGTTTTAGATGCTCTGTTACGCACATACTCACAATGTAGATTCCACCGCAGATCACAAGTACAATTATTCCAAGTAGTTTGACTTTTTGGCAACACGGTATTATATCTCCATTTATGCTATACACGATGTTTATGTGTCCGGTTCTTGATCTCGTGATTCGAAGTAACTGTGACTTGCTAACATTAATTGACATTTGGTTGTTTTGACACCAAACTTGGTGATATGTGTTTAGGTCATTTTTGTAGAGCCTTTGCGTCTTCTGAAGTAGATATGTTTATGTACAGAGTGTTGTATCGTCAGCCATATTGTAGAATACCTTGACGTTTACAAACATCAGGTAGGTCTATCATAAAGATTGTAAAAAACAAAGGACCAAGTACCGATCCCTGCGGAACTCCAGAAGTAACGTCAATTAATGATGATGAGGCTCCATCATGCACTACACGCTGAGATATGCCCTTCAAAAATGATTTAATCCAATTAAGAAGTTCACTTGAATTCCATAATTATGTGGCTTATGTGAAGTCCTCTCGTGTGGCACACTGTCAAACGCCTTACTCCAGTCCAACGCTATGCAGTCAATTTGCCTTGTCTTTTCCTTGGTCAAGCGTATGCTGCCAGTCATCAATAGCCTTTGTCAGCATAGTTGTGCATGATCGACGAGGTAAAAAATCCATGCTGGTTAGGCGTATCAAACTGTTCACTTCTAAGTGCGTATAAATGGCTGAAGTAACTAGACGCTCCATCACCTTGCAAACCGTACTGGTAAGTGAAATTGGCCTGTAGTTAGATACATCTGACCTATTCTTTGATTTGTACACAGGCCACAACGTTAGCTACTTTCCAATCATTTGGAACAACTCCAGTTCTTAATCGGTTTAATGTCCGCCAAACCGCGAAGGGACATGTACCACCTGGAGCGATCTCTTCCCTTGGTGCAATGTTCGGTGCAGGCATTCGCTATTCCAGTGGGCTGACATCCAACTGGACACTGATCCAACTGGACAGACGCCAACTGGACATGCGTCCATCTGGGCATGCATCCATCTGGACATGCATCTATCTGGACATGCGTTCATCTGGACATGCATTCATCTGGACATGCATTCAACTGGACATTCGTTCATCTGGACATCTTTGTCGAGCTATTACTCAATCTGAAAACATTATTCCACTCTGTGATTTCGCGCCTGACCAGCATAGGCCTATTGCCTGCCACACGCTGATGTATAAAGTGTTGCGGCCACCTCGAGCTGCAGGGGCGCGCTACGCGTGTCGCAGACTTAGCAGGGCGCTCTCGCAAACCACGAAACTTTGCGCATTGTAAATCCGCCACAAGGAACGGACTGATCACAAATGTCCTACGGAATGTGATTTATTATTATTCCTGTGAGAGAAAAGGGATAGGTGCCTTGGTTACCTACGTGACCTAGAAACGAACTAAATTTGTTTCATATGTTGTATTAATTTACCTATACGCCAGAGCCTCTCTCCGACCTCCCTTAAATGCTTAAATAATTAAACACTTAATAATTCTACATTGACCAGACAAAGTCCAGATCAAGCCTGCACGTTATGAAAGGAACTAAATAAAAAACACCCTTAAGACGGTGTGAGAACTAGAAACTTGGCTTGGAAGACATCAGTCCTTCCAGACCTAGCCTGCCCTTTGGCGACCTTTAGGTTTTGAGTTTACTTGAAAACTGAGATAAATCTGTCCAAGCCTCGCCTACAGTTCTGTATTATGTAACTGAAATTACTTAAAATTCTAAAGTGCAAGATTGAGAGTAACCTATAAAATAGACCTGTGTCTGAAGGACACTTAAAAATACACATTAATAATTAGAGGGTAGGACCATATCGTCTCAAGGGTTCTAAAACTTAATTTACATAGATGAAATTTGCTCTTATGGTCAGTTTTAACGCTTAATTGACGGGGAGGCCTACTCTAGAGTCTAGACTCTAGATGTCGGGGGAGATCCACTTAGGCTTCTTACAATCATTTCGAAGAACAGATACAAATCATGTCCTAGCACCGCACTATGTCTAATCCACGACAGTCTGCAGGCGCGTGTTCACGCTTGAATAGCCCAAGAATGCAGATTATGTCTCCCTGTCAGTCACTGACAATGAAGATTAGCAACAGCAAAACATATTTTTTATGTGTTTACCACGTCCAGCTTCCCTGACCTTGGAAGAGGTTTCATTGCAAGCTGCACAAATAACTTGATCCCCTAGTAGTACTCCATATTATATTATAATTAATATTGAATTATTTGATTAAGTCATGATGACTAAGTGGCGGTAGTGGCGGTGCGCAAATATCAATAATTAAAAGTTACAAACATTGACTTTAATTGGTTGATATGCTTATTTTATACAACAAAGGTTGACTTTGTCAGAGAGAGAGAGAGAGAGAGAGAGAGAGAAGGAGAGAGAAAAGAGAATTCTCACATGACTTACAATTTAATATATATATATAATAATAATTTTGTGGGAAGCCTGCCCAAGGTGCAGTTCATGCCCCTCTTCCTAGAGTATGTTGCGTATAGGAAATTGTGAAGTGATTTCCGATGGCTGTTTTAGTTGACTCAATCCCTTCCATTAACATTACCGACTGAGGAAAACGTCGGAAAAAACCTTCAGTCAGGATTTCCGGTCTCGACGCGATTTGAACCCTGGACCTCCCGAATCAAGTCGAGCGCTTAGCGCTCTAGCCAACACTGTCACATATTTCAACTGAAATGTTGTTAAATCATGGTAATATACTATTTTGACTACAACTATAGCCTACAGCTATCGTAGTAATTGTCATGAAAGTAAATAATGACAATACATTCGATAAATCCATCTTTATTCGTTATTCTAGAGTACGTACGTGTCACACCAACAATAACAAAAGAACGAAATTATTTAAACAAAAATAGGGTAAACAATACAAAAATACGGCTGAGAAATTAATAATTTGCCACCTGCCTTACTGGCTTCAGTTGACAATTAATTAATGATTTTGAAATTGATGTTATGTCCAAGCAAATAAGAACTAAAATATTTTTTGGATGCTTTCTTCAATAAACAAATGTATACGATAATCAAATCCAGGGCAAAATATATTTTTTGCAGTAACTTAATCATTTCCATACCATAATAATTTGTAATGCCAGAGATGAGTAAAAAGTGAGTTGCCATTTATTCATTTATTTATTATTTTAGACAGAATATTACAAATATGAATCGCTTTTACAAAGTTCAACGGTTTTTCATGGTTCGTTAATAGAATCTATTGACACCCAGAGAACACCTCAAACTCAGGCCACAAAATATGAATCATCAAGTTTATTCTTCCCCTGTATTTCCTGCATTTTCCTGCACCCAGCTAGACTAGAACCAGGGACACCCACTTACATAAGCCCAAGTTTAGAGTTTAATTCAACTTTATACCACTACAGAAATTAGATTTCATTTAGTTTAGTAAAGTTAAAAAAAAATTACATAGGCCTACTTTTAATTTTATATTGAAGTGATCGCAAAAATAATGCATCAATAATAATGAGTAAAATACAAATTAAACAATCGTAATCGTCGTATATAATCGTATTTAAGGAGACATCCTCCAACGACGGTTGCCATAGCCGAGTATAATATACTACACTGGGTTATGTGCATTTCAAAACGTGTTTATATTTTTTTTAAATACAATCCAGAAACTACAAAATCTTTCCCGACCAGGGGATTGAACCAATTGTCTCCCACATTTCGGGTATGGGGCACCTAGCCAACTAGACTAGGAAAACGCCAAAGTCGTTGTTAGACGATGAGCGAGTCATGTGTTCTTCAATTATAATCATCAATGTAATCAAACTTCAATTTCTGGTAAACGAATCATGTTTAGTCTTTCTTTATATTTATTGTTTGTTATTGCTTCCAACTGGCAGTGTACTTTATTGACAAATCATTTTGTTCTTATTTACATTGTTGACTTTGTTTCCAATTTTCGCAGGCCTATGCCTCTAGTAATTTCCTCTTAATAAAATTTCACACTTTTTAAAG